>JAAXYX010002660.1:0-16667 GCA_036851915.1 Ptenothrix huangshanensis
CAGAAATGGATAGTTTGGCAAAACTCTTTTTTTCCGAATTTTCAAAGCGGACAAAATGGCAAAATACAACAGTACATAGTAAAACTGATTGACATAGACAACAAGTCTTTAGGTAAAGTCAGGATACTCATCCCAGCCGTACTGTTACTCACTATATACATACAAATGAACCTAAAAAACAAAACAGCCTAGTGTTCTCTATACACTTACTCATGAAATCGTAATAAAGGGGATATATTAAAGTCACCTATTTAATTTCCCTACATGTTTTACTAAATGTACCTACGTAACGAAAATAGTGAAATTGCCTACAGAAATATTGTGGATTTTCAAAGTTGACCCTTTTTAAAAAGCTAAAGATCAGCCAATTATGCTCCGATTGTTGTCCAACTTGTTTTGACATGCATAATGCAAAATTTTAAACATTTTTATGTGCATGTTTTTTTATTTGACCCTTCCTTACGAATTCCGACGCTGAGCCTACATGTCGTTTTAATTCGACAAACCTCAACATTTTCCCTACGTTTTTCAAACTTGCGAGTAGACTTAGAAACGCTATCCCATTGTGACATACTTAGGAGACGGATTTCTCAAATGTGAGTATGATTGGTACTTTTTCGCTGAAACTGCATCCATGCATAACTAAGTTATTACGTCTCAAATAAAAAAATGTATAAACATCAAGTGTTGCATGTAATTTTATACATACATAGAAACCTTTCGACAACAATCCGGTCATAAATACAGACTTTGAAGTTTTCAAAAAAAAGTCAACTTTGAAAATCGAAAGGATGCTATTTTTGAACTTTTTCCGACATTGTAAAACGCTCTAAAATTTTTGAAATGAGTACGTGCTAAAACAGATTCAATATATTTAAGCATCTGGTTCGAAAGATATGAGTGGGGCAGCTTTGACCAAAATGTCGTTTTCCCATCTTTTCCTCAATGTCTTCCACTGATGGGGATGAATATGAAATTGAAATTTAATTAATAATTTTAAACATTTTTCTTAAACACGTTTACGAAAAGAAATAAAATCCAAGATGCCTTACTTAATACTTGATTGTATAACTTGCCATTCTGACGGACCAACTACAACTGAATACTGCTCCATTACTAAATAATTACAAGTTTAAGGCAAATTGAGATAACAAGGTGACATGAAAATTCTCCTGTGTATATTTTAGGAATATTTGCTGTCCCACGTATGGTATACAGCATACTAAAGATAGCATACACGTGGTTGTCGCCAAACCGTCCGTTTTTAGTTTTCGAAACTGTCTTTGCTTTATTTTGCCAAACTGTCCCTTTTATGTTTTGCCAAAATGTCCGCAGACCTTCAACCAAAATGGCAAAATGTTTTGCCAAACTGGTTTTTGCCAATCTATCCGGCTACCGATGTAAACAAGTTATTAGCCGTAAACCCGATGAAGGGTGCTTTTGGTAGTACTTTAGTGGAATCGCGGAAAAGTGGAATTCACCATGGCAGCTCGATTAAGATGCTACTACGTTGCCACGGTGAATTCTACTTTTGCACGATTCCATTAAAGTACTACAAAAGCACTACTAATCAGGTATACCGCTATTATGTTAATTGCATGAAGTAGTTAACTCATATAGTAATATGCATTATCTTAGGACTCAGACAACAACAAAATACTATTTATTAATCCTCGTGAGTGCTAATAAACATAGAACCATTCAACATTTTTTGTCGACACGTTTTCTAAAACGTGTATATAAACGCGCCCTGTACACAAATACACTTTCTCTCTTATCCAATAACAGTCAACACAATTTATTTTGAAAAACGAAATATTCAATGTATATGAAAACTCCAACAAAACATGAAGGTTTGAATTAATCCGAACCGTTTTAGGCAAGTACCTGGGTACATATATCTAAACATGCATATATTTGAAGTAGATATTATGGATGAACAATACTTTTGATGCAGATCTTAATTTACAGACGACGGAGTTCAATGTGTGAAATTGTTATACAGGCATTTATGTACTAGCTTAAGTGTTTTCAATTTCCAACAGTCAACGTTGTTCTAGAAAAGATGAGACCTTCAGGAAATATGAAAGTGAAAGAACTGTGCCTAAAGAGTGCCCAGATGATATTCTTCAGGGGTAAGCTTAACAAGTTTAGCACTACGATCCCACAAGTCCTTTGCCAATTGAGCATCTTGTGCGAGTGGTGAAGGCTTGGATATCTGAATTTTTTATAAATAATAAAAAATTATGAATACTTGGAAATTTATATGCTTAAAATAAAAATTAATAACAATCCTACACGCTATAAACGTACGTACCTTGCAGTTTTCCCAGTATTTCCCAGTGATTCCATCAACTTCCTCCGAAACGGCCAAATCAATTGTTGGTTGTGCACCTTCCCATGGAGTCTGCAATAATACCCATAAATTTGTAAGTCTTTACATTCAAAATCAACTCTGATTCCGAGTTCGCAAAGCAAAGTTTACCTTGAAATAAATCTGAGAGACCATGACCATGTATTTAAACATTTTGCGAGCATGACGGAAGATAGCGGTCCTCACGCCACCGGGATTCGCAGAATTAGCAACAATTCCTTTGATTCCTGCCTTCTCAATACGGCGGGCAAGTTCATTGGTAAAGAGAATATTACACAGTTTGGTACGAGCATACAGCAATTTTGGCTCCCAGTACTTTTCCGCATTCAAATTATCCAGATCCAGAGTTTTGGTCCAAGTATGGGCAACAGAGGAGATTGCAATGATCCTTGCCTTGCCAGTGTTCTTCATTAAGCCTAGTGTTATAACGTCATCTTGATTATAATTCTCATGTACTCCATGGATTTGTAACTGCATATTTTTCCGCAGCATTTGGTATATCCTTACCCATCAATATGTTGGTAAGAAGAAATGGACCAAAGTGATTGGTAGCAATTTGGTATTCCAAACCATCTTCAGTTATATTTTTGCGGAGCCCAGCTACACCAGCATTGTTGACTAAA
This sequence comes from Ptenothrix huangshanensis, assembly GCA_036851915.1. Taxonomy (NCBI): domain Eukaryota; kingdom Metazoa; phylum Arthropoda; class Collembola; order Symphypleona; family Dicyrtomidae; genus Ptenothrix; species Ptenothrix huangshanensis. The sequence goes on from JAAXYX010002660.1 coordinate 2,998, forward strand.
ATGTCAAGTCGCTTCTCTTCTTTTAAGATCTCAGCACAAAACTCTCGAACAGACTTCATGGAACTAACATCCAATTTCTTTGCCACCACATTATTATTATTTGTTGCCCTTTTAATTTTATCTACAAAAAATCAAGCACGAAATTCAATAAATTCATTCTTATTATTGCAAAGAATTACGAAGGAATGGGATCAAGTTGTAGCAGAGTGAATCTCACCGCATGCTCGTTCAGCTTTCTCCAAATCCCTACAGGCAAGTATTACTTTGGCGCCCCTTCGAGCAAACTCTTGAGCAGCTTCAAATCCAATTCCTAAAATATATGACAAATATTAATCATTATTTGTTTTGTAATTACTAATTACGTGATTTAGCCAGGCGCGGTACAATAACATACAACCATTTGGATTCAAAGAACATAAAAATTATTAGAGTAGTACATGAGTCTTGTAGTGAATGGTATTATCACCCGGAATTTAAAAACGAAAATATAAAATCAATTCATACCGCTGTTAGATCCGGTTACAATGGCTACTTGGCCATCGATTCTCCTTTTTGATTTACAGAAGCCACAAATAGCTTTGAAGTAAATTTTGACGGCAACTGCTACTACGAGCACCGTTGCAGGGACGTAGAGGAGATATTGAAGGAAACCCATCCTGCGTTTAATAACGAGTGAACTCGAATTCGATAATGTCATCCAGCGTTAAATAACGCTTTATACGCACTTTTCACCTGCTGTAATTTAAGCAAAGGAAAAAATAATAATTAAGTAATCATCTACAACCCCAACCATCATCCAATTATCGATTCATAATAGCAATTCCAGAAGTTGCGGGTTCAGTCTTATTGCACGTATAGTTTGCACACCTGCAGCTATGCAGGAAAGTTGAATTTAAAAATTTTGAAGTGAGTTGAAATTCCAAAACAGCTTTATAATAACTAGATGATCATTTAATGGTACCTATTCATAAATAAATCCACTAGCACCTATAACAGATGACAATGTATACGCATTACGAGTTTCACTTCTGCTCTCAATCAATTGAAATGATTGATTGAAAAACTAAAAGCAGTCAGTTGTGCGTCGTAATAAAATCCAATGCAAATACATTTAAGAAATGAAATATTGATTTTATAAAACATTTGACCACGTATGGCGTCCCATGTTTTTAACAGGTTTACTAAATATGTAATTCGCTACAAACTATGGGTAAATACTAGACTAAAATGACTACAAATATTTATCCTAGATACTTTACTGTTAAAACTTTTAGTATATTAAATAGCAATCTCATTCGAATCTCTATAATATGTATAGAGGCTGGAGGTTGCTTACCAATTCCTAAAGTATTGCACACTATCTATAGTAGGTAATAGCGATAAATGGCAAAGTCAACCTTCGTAATACACGTCTATCACCGAAACGGAGCAAGTAATAACTACAACACAAACATGAAACACACAAACTCATGACTACTGAACGAAACAACCGAAGTATTCATGGTAGGGATAATTATTGCTACAAACTAAGTTATATCATACACGGAATGACTTAAAAGGCAATAAAATTTCCCCTCATTAGTTCTTCGAAAATTCTTACAGATAGTTCACACGCACACGTGTTCAAGAGTTCCACGGTATCTTTGTCGACAGATTGTAGGTAATGCTGGCATTTCAAATCTAACTACCAACTACAACTATGGTCTAGGACTAGAACGGTGCAAAGTAGTAAAACTAAAGGATAGCCACCTAAAGTGTATGTATAACAGGAAGACAGTCATGAGCCACGAGTCTATATAATTACACAAGTATACAAAAAGTCAAGGTAAGAGTAAAAGCAGATAAAAAAACTGCAAGTATTGCACAAATGAATTTCTGTCTTACGATAATCCTACGTCAGTAATGTTGTCTAACGTGGAATTTAATTGTTGCCCTGATAATTGATATGCTGTGGTTATACTGACATAGATTACGCAGCCATAGCCTCAGCAGTGATTACTGACTTCAAAACTCGATCATCAATCAAGTATTTATCAAAGTACAACATTTTAAACATACGGCGTCCATACAACCTTAAATCCACGTTGCTTAACAAACAACTTTCCTTTATTTTTGTACTTCATAACTATTTTTCATATTTTACTGAGCTCGTTCTAGGGTTCTAGTTTTTTTCCACTCCAAGATTTTTTGTTTTTAACTTCCTTGTGCCCTTTCACCTCTGGTCTCTGGCGCGTCCTTCTTTAGAGGAGGCTTTGAAGCCGAAGGAAAGAGTGAAGAGGTAATAATTATAAATTATAAATTAGGTACCAATTACAAGCTTTTGCAAACTTCTGAAAATAACCAATCTAACGATGCACGAGAAGCTATGATTCAAATGTAATGAACAATCAAAATCGCCTACTCAAACAACAATGAACAATGAATAAAGTTGATTATACTAGAAACAATGTGCAATGAGTGAGACATCAACCGACATTTCACCACTGTCAACTATCCCTAGATATTAGGTCTATCTAATATCTAATTTGTAATCACGAACTTGATTATGAATTAAATCACTAGAAAATGGAAAATATGACAAACCTGTGTCCAGAAACTTCTACGTTGAATTCTTGTGCCTGTTGGATGTACCAGACATGAAATGTAATGTTTGACAGTTTCGCCGCAGTCAACCACTGTGGAAATTGTGAATACAGCTAATTTATAGCTGAATTTTTTGTCCGAATCGTCAGCCAGGTCAGTACACAAAACTTACAACTTGGCTGAAGAAAATTGGCGAAGAAGTATGAGGTGACTTCTCGTAGGAACCACTAACACCGCAGAGTGCAGAGAGTCGTAGGCAAGGCTCAAAAGTCTGACCGGTTTTATCAGTCAGCCGTTCGTCGTTCGCGTAGGCTTCCCAACAGTCAGCTTTACTTTGACATACAGATGAGATACATACCGTACACAGTGTACAGCAGAGATTATATTAAACTACCCTTCTTCTATACGCACAAGCACAAGCACGGGACGGGGCACGGCGCATACGTGTTCTTACCTAAGCATGCGATCACATGTGATGTAAAAGTACTTCCACCTTTAATACTTGTGTAAAGACTAGTACGAGTACATAAGAAATAAAAACCTAAAATCTACCTACATAAGTACCTAACATTCAGAACCCAAAATAGGTTTTGATTTTTTTGAAATTATTGAAAGTTGTTCTTTACTTCAAAGCTGTTCAGTCAAATATGATTTTGACTCAAATTGTTTAATTACGTTTATCACCGTCTATCATAAAATAGAAGCAGCGCAGGGGTTGCAGCATTTATCTTGGCTAGCTATATAGGCCAAATAACTGTGAACGTGAACGTGAACAGTGACCAAGTTTTAGCATTGAGTTCAACTCAACTCTTCATTCCCGCCATTCTGTATTTTGAAACAATCCACTCTAGAAACAGAAACAGAAACATCTTACAGACTACTGATTCACAATATCACAATTTAACCAGAATCAGTGCCAGTGCAACTGCAAATTGCAATTTTGAATAAAATAGCCTGATTAAAGTAAGTAGATCAAGATCAAACTACTTCGTAAGTAAGTAATTAATTTTTAATTACAGTTAGGTAGTACTTTTAGCTAGCATATTTAACGGCTAATATTTTTCATGTTACTTTGTTTGTAATCCTTAATAGATTAATATATTAAGATAATTCCTAATTCATAATTGGGATGGTTAAAATACTGGAGCAAAATATACACTCATTTATTAGGAAATACTTCAAAAAATGAAAAATATTCAAAGTGAGCAACTGTCAACTCCAACTGTTGACTGCTGACTGTAAACAAAAAATCACGATCAGATGGCAGAGGCAGAGTACCTAATTCCGGTCAGGTGTCAGGAGTTGATTATACTCCCATACCCCCGTATCGACGTAATTTACACTTACAGAAGTTTGCTCTGATATATGTTCGCTTTATTATTTTACTCCGCTACTAGCAGCGTAAATTAAAATGAGGGATCCCAAAAGCGCTTAGCACAGAAAACAGAAAAATCTCATTTTATTGAAGGCGGTTATAATTGACATTATATACTTATAATGTATAAAGTAATATTTCTACAATAATGTAATTTTATCGGTTTGTTCAATTGTTGTATTTTTTTGATAGGATGTGGACTATATTTCAGATTTGAAATCATTCAGAAGTGGTTGGTGATTACTTCCTAGTGATTTACCTGTCGCTTGTTACATTTTTACAATGTCTATTACACCATCATCATCCTCGACAGTAAGTGTAAGTAGCGGAAGCGGACTCACAACTTCCACGCCCCGAGAATCCCCTGCATCATCATCGCGAAGTAATACTGTAAGTAAACTTGGGAACACCACGGAGGAGAAGATATTAAACCGATACACAGGCATACTTCTCGCCGACGGTAGTCAGAAGAAACTAGAAGTTGCGGATCACTACAAGCGCTTGGCTTACCTTCGAAAAGAGGCTGATAAATTGGAGAAAACAGACTGGCAATACGAGCCTGTTGAAAAACTCTTGGGCAAATAGTTAATTTCTCTACAATTTTGAATGTTCAAACTGTTACACAATTATTTCGTTTTTTCTATAACTTTTCGCTCGTCATTTCATCACAAAACAGGAAGAAATCACACTGTCAGTGTCAGTGGCCTACTGTAATATATTATAACCATTATTATCTTTTGTAAATTTCTTAATTACGTTGTTATAATGCAAATGCAAACGTTTGTAAGTGGAAACGACCAGTTTAATTTACTCAGCAGTGATAATGCTGAGGATCAGCCGAGTAGCAACAACAACAACTTCCAGTCTATCAAATGGGATTCGGAGGGATGTTTATCCATAGAAGATTTTATCATAGAATGGGACCTAATTCTGTACTGTAAATTTGTAAAAAATATTAAAACATGGCTTATCAAAGGTATGGGAGGAAGCGGTCCTAAACAGATTTTTCCATCAAAGAAATTACTTCAGTCTAGCATTGGTCCATCAAAATCAAAAGCCGTGATAGCTCAAAAAACCGCTTATATTCTAGATCAAGAAAGTCACAAACTGTATTCTGTCAGTCTACAACAATTATTTGATGATGAAACTATTGCTGTAACCGATTCTGATGTCGTTCTCAATTGTGCTGAAGTAGACTTCGTGCACGATGATATTCACCCGGAGTCGGACTCGCAGTCCCACACAAAACCTGAAATCGTTGACATATCTTCTTCAGGGAAAGACTGCTTTGCCATCGACACTCAAGGAGGAATTTACAAAGTACCCAAGTTACTCTGCCGAATCCCTTCCGCTTCCTTCAAATCCATACACAGCGGTTTTAGCTTTAATGTCGTCCTTAGTGACACTGGAGCAGTGTACAGTTGGGGAAACGGCAGTCGAGGGGAACTAGGCCAGAGGATTACTACGTTAGAAAGTGAGACGCCAAGAAGACTAGATTTTTTTGACGATCTACCTTCAATCGTTATCTCGATTGCCTGCGGCGGTTGGCACACCCTTGCTCTAACCTCCGACGGAGATATTTACTCTTGGGGATGGAACGAATCCGGGCAACTCGGTCACGCTGCAGAAAAATTGTCTTCCATCACCTCCGATCCCTACCCGATTGACTTGGGCTCGGGAGAAGATCCGGTCGTATCCATTGCAGCAGGTGCTAGGCATTCTTTTGCAGTTCTCAAGAGTGGACGTTTGTACTCCTGGGGCTTCAATAAATTTGGTCAGCTTGCAGTCGGAGATACTACCAATCGTCTACAACCTACTGAGATTCATTTAAAAAATCAAGATGATTCCAGTAACTCGAAACGTGCTGTAAAAATCCAACTTTGTTGTGGACGCTGGGTGACACTATTACAAATTTGTTAACTACTAATTATATTATTCTGCTAAATCTAAAAATAAATGTTTGCTATGAATAATTGCAGAAAAAACTAGCGTTTATTTAAAGCCAACTATTTTCAAAACCATTTCTTAAAACGGAATTCATTCATACGGCATTATTTTTCATTCATTTTATTGTTGTATAGTAATCGGAATCATAATCTGAGTTATGCTAAATTGGCATTCAAGTTTCATTATTTATAAATTCAAGAATATGAAGAAAAACTTCAAAATGAAAATCAATTGTGTTAGTTTATTAAAATTAATTAATTATAACCTTGACGTAAACGCAATCTAACCTACATTTTTAAATTACCTCAAACTCAAACATTCATGCATTATAATTACATCATCGAACACTGTTAAAATATAATTAAACCAATCAAAAAGAATATAAAGCAAGGCAAATGAGAAAGGATTAATTTTTGTACACGTAAGTTGGCACAATTAATTATTAAAACTGAAAAACGTACTCAGATGCAGTATATTCGTTATTATATAAATATGTATAAAGTAGTATGAAAGACAAAAAATTCTACACCAAAAACATTTTTTCTTTTTTTTTAAATTGGAACTAGTGACGAATGTGAGGGAAGAGCCTATAGCCTACGTTCTTGGCTGGAAAACATGAAGCTCGTACAAGACGAATGTATTCTGGTTGCTGATAATATAAACTTGCAGTCAGCTTGTCATCTGTAAATGAAAAATTCATGCAACAATAAAGTTCGATAGTATTTTTAAAATATTTCTAACAAACTGCAACCAAGAAATAAATTAAAATCGTCAGATTTCATTCAAATTAAATTACCGTTGCCAGCCCAGTCCGGAACACGCTTGTTCTCTCGATGCCTATTATCTTCATCCAAGTCTTCATACCGAGTGATATCATAGGAGCTGATAACTTCGTTTTCCAAATCCACTGTCATATCAGCTGTTTTAAACGAATCGCCCTCATCGTCCATCTCTGATACATCGAAAGGATACTGTTCGTGTAAAGGCACCTTGTTCTTGGTTACAGTCATACCTCCAGACACTGCGACAGGCATCTTGGAAGCCTGAATTGGGGTGATCATTTTCGACTGCAACGCTGACTTCTTGGTAGGCAAACCCAGCTGAGGTTTAGGCGCTACTGCAGGGTTACTACTATTCGGCAATTGCCCAACGCTTCCAAACACTTTCTGAGCAGGGCTCGATTTTTTCTATTAAAAATTAAATTTTGGAAATTATTTACTTACTATAAGTACTGCTTATTTCAATCAATCCAGCATTATTTTTACAGATAAATAACTCAATGTTTCCAATTGCACTTAAATATGTACCTAAATTAATTATCTGTTAGATAAGATATACATACATTCTGAATTCTTGCTTACCAACAAAAGATTCTGACCGGAGGTGCCAGCCTTTCCATCCGAAGCTTCGTGAATATCAGGTAACGAAGACGCTCCCGTTTTCGAAAGGGTATTTATCATGTGCTTTGGAATCGCAGCACTTTTAAACGGAATTGCATTAGGAGGGTTCATGGGATGACGGACGGAATTCGGGTTGACAGCTGTAGTGGTGGGATGCTTGGCAAAAACTTGAACGGCCGCCTTCACGATTCCTTCCAATTTCCCTATTTCTTTCGACTTCTCAATTTTTTCTTGGTGATGCTTGTCATCCGCTTTCTTCTTTTCGATCTTGGCTTTCCACTCCTCATTTTTCCTTTCAACCAAACAAAAAATGAAAAATAAGTTTTATGCCTTAAAATAAAAATATGTGGATGCAAAAAATAAGAGAAATCATACTTCCTCTGCATTTCCTTCTTCTGCTGAATAATCATTTCCTTTTTCCTCCTTCCTTCTTCCTGTTTCTCAAGCAAGCGCTGAAACTCCTCTTCCTTCTTCTTCTGGTCCAAATCATTTGCATTCGCCAAAGGCTTCGCATGGCAACTTCCGGGACCAGATCCGTCGCCCTGCGGTACAACTTTCTCTTTTCCAGGCGCAGCTAGTTTTTTGGTTGGCGTTCGAGGATTTGAGGTAACTGTTGAAGTACTCTCAGCTGAACTACTATTGCTACTACTAATACTACTGCTAGCTCCTTTATTCGTGGGTTTGGCTTTATTATCAGAATTGAACATTTTCTTCTTCATCGTTGAACCACCTTGATCCCCAGGAGTAGAGGTAGACGCAAGTGCCACACCAACAGGTCTTTCCTTTGGAGATATAGGTTTGTTAACAGCTCCTGATACTACTTTCTTAGCAGGTGTAGGAGATTTTGGGGTCATATTTACTGCCGAAACAAATGTGCCCACGGATGAATTACTGCTGATGCTGCTAGCACTAGCAGTTTTGGTCAACTTAGAATGGATCTCGCCTTTGTATGCTGGTGTCTTCTCGTTCAAGTTCAACTTCCCCAGTTTATTCATATCACTGGATTCATAACTCAATACATTTGCCTTCGGCGGGAGGATATTCGAGCATGAGCTTGAACTGGGCAACTGTTTTGCCTGAGGAGGAAGAACATTCTCTGAGCTGCTTCCGTGCCTGGTCAATTTTGTGGGAGGCACTTCGGCAAGTTTTTTAGGCTGACTCGAGAATACCGGCATATTATCATTCGCATTAGAATTTTGATTTCTTAGATCTTTGCACTGCGGTGAAGATTCCATGTCGAAAGTTTTGTTTCCAAGAACATAAGTTTCATTTTGGTTGTATCTGTCTAACGCTGTGTCTGTCAATGCAGCTGCATTTGCGACCATGACTTTCTTATGTAATTCTGTAATTCCTTTGGGATTCTTTGGAGGCACAACAAATGTTGAGCAAAAGTCGGGAGCAGGAAACGAATTCGGAACGACAAATGTCGAGTTGATGGAAGAAGCCTCTGCATTTTTTGGTAATAAGTTAACTTGACTCTGATGCCGTCCGGTACTATTGTTAAAATCACCATCACCCCCACCATGATTACTAAATCTATGGGCATCATTAACGTCCTGCTTCTTAAATCCTTGCCCCTGTTGCTTCGGCACCACAAAGGTTTGGTTTACAAAATTGATTGGAGAGTCTATTGAGGGAGAAGGATCAGAAGCAACAGAGATAGGAACAGATTTGTTGGTCTCGTTGCGGGTTTCGATTATAACGGTAGTGTTGTTTCGATTCTGATCACCGATAGCTTTAGATTGCTGAGGCGGCGGTTGCTCTTGTTCCTGTTTCAATTCCTGCTTTTGTTCTGATATTGGTTCTGGTTCAACTAAAGTAACCACCGTTTTTGAACTAATGTTAGAAGAACTTGATGTTTTCTTAACTTTAGTTTTCGTGATTACAGCTGTTGTTTCTGGAACCGAAGGTAATTTAAATTCTTCAATTTTGCTTTTAACTGTACTTGAAGACGAAACTACTGAGCTACTATCGCTACCAGTTGAAAGTTTACTAGATTTCGATGTTGAAACTTCGATAGTTGCATCAGTTTTTATTATTTCGTGATTAGTAGTCTTTTTCTTCTTTTTGGAAGGAACAGCGGATTTAATGGACTTAACGCTACCCGTGGCGTTCTCTTCTTCATTTAGGATATCGGTAACTTCAGTTTTCTTCGTAGTTGTAATTTTTTCCGCTACAGTTAGAGGATCCATTTTTTCTACGAGAACGTATGGCATCATTTTAAGAGGATCAAAGGGTTGGCTCCCTTTAGTGATTTTATTCTCCGTATTTTCTTTGGTGGGCCCGGCTGGTTGAGCAGGAATCGTATTTTGGTTTACGACTGGTACCTTCACTGCTCTTGACTCTTCGCTCTTTTTGCTTTCACTTTGAACCTGGAGGTAAACTTTGTCCGGAGCCACCACACCATTGCTTTCGCAGGGCTTCTCTTTGTTGTCTACTTGCACTGGCGCGGATGCTTGCTTCGCCATCGGAGCAAGTGAGGCGTCAACACTCTTTTTCTCTTTGAACTTCGGAGGAAGTGGTGGCCGCTCTCGTTTTGATTTAGTTGTTTTGGAACTCAACGATGAGTCCTCCTCAGAAATCGCATCTGGAGAAAATCTCGGAAGCTGCAATTTTTCCATTCGCCTCTTTTTCGCAGAAGGGCATAAAGCCCTCTGACCGATCCAAAAATCGTCAGGAATCCCATCTGCAGATGCTTCCACTTTTCTCTTCACACGTTTCTTCTTTGGTGGCTCTTGATCTTCTTCCACAAGGTCGACTTTATTACTATCCTTCATACTGGAAGATGAGGAAGACGTCACACTGCCATCCCTAAGTTCCTTGGAAATAATAGCAGCAATTTCCTTTTCCTTCTTGGCAGCAAGTTTTTTTGCGATTCCTCTGGTTACTCGCTGTTTAGCCCATGGAGATTTTACAACCAATACCGAGTTCTATAATGTAGAATTATGTACCATGGCATTAGCTTGTACAAAGTATAAGACAGCAGTTCTATCAACATATCAATGTCATTAACAAATTATCGAAGCTTGGAAATACAAGTACCCTAATTTTTTTGCTCAAGTGTTTTCTTCCAGGAGTGCTGAGATTTTTATTTTTCCATGAAGTAGTGGAGGACACGGAAGAGAAACTTGATTCAGCTACGGAACTGTCTTTATCTTCCTCTTTTATTGGACTTCTCGCAGCCACACCTTGATTCTTTTTCGCACCTGGTGTCAATTAATTGCAAAAGCATTATGCATTAAAATTAATTCAAGCGGTACATCATCAAGGTGGCTAGAAGAGGTGATATCATACCACCGGGAGAAGTCCAATGACAGATTTTTTGTATCAAACATCAATTCATACTCATCAATTAATTCTTTCAAACCCAGTAAACCTAACGTAGTCTATCGTAGACTTTTAAAATCTACGGTTATAAGTCTAGCTCAGAAAATTGAGCAAAAAGTCATAAAAAGTTTACCTCCTGGTCTTAATTTCGCTTTTAGCAATTTCTTTCCTAGAGGCGTCTGAGCAACTGCAGCTTGTGGGTCACTCTTCTCCTGCTCCTTTAGTTTCATATGATCTTTCAACCTCTTCTGTATTTTCTCAAAGGTATTCTGTACAAAATTTAAAATGATTATGAGCTATATAAACCAATTAATAAACCAATTTCAATCGGTTTCTTCCAGCTTCATTTAAACGTCCTAAAATCAGTTTTCTTATTTTAATCAAACTCACTTGGTATCCAGCTTTTAAATCATCACAATCAGTGTTGGTAGCAAGAGAATAAAGTACATTATGAAGTTTTCCGTAGTGCGCCCGCATATTTGGTGCCGAAGAAATACTATCCGTGTTCTCACCCTCTTCCTCGGTCTCAGCCAAGATATGAAGGTTGCGTGTGGATGTGGGAAACGGAAACACTTGGGAGCTACTAGATTGAGATGACTTGGACGATTCAGTTTCATATGTTGATGAAGCCGAAGCTGCAGAGGCAGCTTTATTTTGTTTCTTTTTTGAACTAGCAGGAACTGTCTTAACCACCACGCATTCATCCTCCTCAGCATCTTGCTTCTTTGGTTTTTGCTTACGTCGCGAATTCTTGCTACTGGTAGATGTATGAGAAACCTCAGTCTCAAACTGAACCTCCTTCGGAGGGGGTTTCGTCCCAGTTCTCGATCTTGTCGCGTAAGGCATATTGAATCAATCAATGTTGATACTCACGGAACTAAAAAAAGATCGTCGAATCAGCTCTTCTTCTTCCTTGTCTGTTCGTTCCTATCTTATAAAGCCCTGCCTAGTTCTGCCAACAAACAATGAACAAAAAATTAACAAAACCTCCCTCCAACTCACTGAAATACAAAATATTTATCTGAATAATTATTATTCATATTCAAATTGCAAATATTCAAGACATGAACGCTCACACGACTCAAATATCAAAAGGTAACTTATTTTATTCTCAAGAAATGTCATTACCCTCTACAAATGACAAATTAAAATCTACACGAATTAAGTATAAAATTGTCATCAATTATTACAATTATCTTCAATCAATTAGGAAACGACTTCCACATACCCCTTCTCCGTAACACTTAACAATGACCCTACAAAAACTGAGACTCAAGGCTGACGTGTGGTTTGAAGAGATTTTGACAGCACACAAGCAGTATTGAATTCGAGATTGTATTTTCTGGCGACAGCAATAATTACGATACGATTGACCATTGACAATTTGCGACTACGATCGATGATTACAATTTTTAGAGTTCGCAATGGTTACGTAATCGCTGCCGTCAACTTGACTTGTCTTGGCAAAGGTCCCTTCTGCAGCTGGCTTGGAATGGGATCGGGCCAGAGTAATTTCAACTCTAAAAATTAATAAAAGACTAAATTCAAAAATGCAACACTAGCTATGGCTACTAGTGCTACGTTCCTGGAATGCGACCTACAAGCTGGGAAAATGGACAGGGGAATTAATATTAGTATTTAATTAACTACTCAAGAAAATATTTAAAAGGTTGAAGTAGAAAAGTATGGAAGTATTGCAGGACGAGGGGCCTTTAAATGCAAGGGACATTCCCTACTATCTTCTATTCTAATCCCTGTTCTTTATGTCGCCAGCCCCAAACTGAAGAAGTAACTCAAGCTGGAGAAGTGGGACAAAAAACTTTGTAACTGACAACAGACTTTTGCCTACCCGGGCTCCTCTAATTGGCCCTTGGCTGACAATTTGTGACGAGACCCTGTCCATCATTGGCTCTACTACAAAGAACCTGCGCAGATCCTTTTGCTCCAAAGGGAACAATAACGTAGTGGCGCCTTTCCATGTCGAAAGTCTCATAAGTGCGATCACCGTGCCATGATGCTTTAGGAAGATGCAAGAAACGCTACCTTTAATTTCATTTTCACAAAGGATAGACTTTCTTGCAGGTTGGAAGGAACCTTGGAAAACCTTTATCTTTTAACTCACGCATTGCCTCCTTCAGTTTATCCCAGTTTTTGTGCCTCCAGCCTGCACAGGTCGTTCGAAAGCCTTAGGGGTTGGCGAATAATAGCGTTACTAATAAGGTGGGTGGGGCTGATAGGAAAGTCGTTTGATTTTACTCGTTTTACCATACATTGGAGAAATGTTACACTGTTATAATTCTGCATATGAGAATAAAAACTTGCTAGGATTTGCAGTAGCGCCCGCAGGGTTGTTTTTTCTTGTAGGCCTGGAAAAAACTTAAACTAATCAAGTGTAAAATTAGAAAAAAACTGCATCGTATCTAGTGCAAATTATAAAAAGATGCATGCCTTTTCCGTGTTTATTAAAAAAGCTGCACTGTTTTCGCGTATTTTTTTTAAATACATAGGTCGTTTTCATTTAAATTTTAAAAATACTGGTTTATTTTTTTAAATGAATCTTTTTTGTGTATTTTTTAAACGCGTCTTTTTCGCGGAAATCTTAAAGAAGGTAGTTTATCTTTATCTTTAAAAATACTTTGTAGGCCAATGCCTATGTGGCCTGGGTGGCCTACGCCTAGCTACGGTACTGAGGACTTGCCATAATCTTGAGCACAGCTTGGGTGCATCTAAAGTGCATATTAAATGCATTAAAATACATTTTGGACTGAAAGATACACTTTCGATGCAATTTAATTCGTTTTAGTTGATTAGATATATTATTATATTATGTTAATGAATTTAAAGGTGTTTAATTTTAGGCTCACCTCAGATGCACATAAACTGCGTTTGAACCTAAGCGAAATCCTAGTTGGTTTTTGGCGTTCGAGATGCATCAATTTTACAGTGTACTCGTGCTTGGAATACGCGGCGTCATTTACGCATGCATCCCATGCATGACTTCCTTGTTCTTGCCTTGAATAAATGTGCTCATGTGCTCA
>JAAXYX010002661.1:0-16660 GCA_036851915.1 Ptenothrix huangshanensis
TAAAAGTAGTCTCCAATGATATCCAACAAAACTCTTTGTCCAGTAATCCATTTTTGTAACTTACAATTTGTTTAAATACAAATCATATTCTGTTTAGAAAAAGTTTGGTAAATGACAATAAAAACCAATTTAAAAAAATGTAAGAAAAAATAGTAAACTAATTCTTTTGGGAGAAACATTTTAACCAAAGAAACGCGAGGAGGCCGAAACAATTAATTTAGGAAACGGTTTAAATGGATGCACCTAATTAATACTTAAAACATGGAAAGAAGATAGTACATGTTTTAATGTGTAGCCGTAGTGGTAGTCGTGGATAATCTGTTTCTATGTAATTTATTTGATAGAATGCAATGTATATATAATTATAGCAGAATAAAATAGTCAATATCTTTCTCTTTTGAAAATACTTTCTAATAAATTATGATATTTAAAAAAAAATAATTTATATCCTCATCTCATTTCTTCTCATCCTGACTTCAATTCCCCACTTGACACTTAAATATACACAATATATATAATAATAAATATTTGCGTATTCTTGAATAACTATACTTCATCATGTCACATCATATGTCGCCAGTCGTTTTGTTTTCCTCCATCCCATCCTACCTCATAATCATCATATCGATTCATCAGTATCATCAGCATCCAGTGCATCCACTGCCGAAACCCAACCACATAATCATCACCGCTACGCATAATTAGATTAAATGGAAAACTATTCAATAGTGTTATTCCGAACGTAAATAATTACAGATTCCAGTTGTGAAATACTGGTTGTAATAATATGTTGACAATTAGCATAATCATTAACGTGAAGGGAAACTTTTCAAGTACAAAAACGACTTAATTTAAATTTGGGTAGTGGAAGTTAATTACTATCCGAATGGAACGACTAATTTTTTTGCAGAAATTGCTTTATGTGAAACTACAGCGATTGTATCTTACTTTACAAACTGTTAACAGGTAATTATGCTTTACTCTGCTCTTCGTAAAGCTTGAAAATACATAGCACCTGATGCTCTTTACAAGAGAGTGCAGTTTAGGACGATATGCAATTTTAGAAATGTATAAATAGAACTATTTCAACTTTTCCACAGGTGCAATTAATCTGTTCTTTGTTTTGAAAAATTAGTCGATAGCAAGTTTTCTGATAAACCTTTCAGGGTGAAGTATGCTAAAATGATCTGATTTTAAAAATTATTAATAATGTACTAATAATTATTAAGAAGCTTTGGGATTACAAAAAAGGGTTGCCAGTTGCCACGAGTTTTTTAAAACATGTAAACAGGAAATTTTATACTTCTCTTTAATACTTTGAAAACGCAACTAGCAAACTCTCTACGGCGGCTGCGATGACATGGTTTAAATCCATCATGTGCAGTCTAATAAATTCTCTCCCTCCGAAAGCGGATGCCTCAATAGGCATGTACCTACGCTACCATACAGTAATAAGCTATTGAAAAATTGTAGTTTAAAACTCAAGTGTTTTCTACCACTATTGCTAAAGCAGATAATTCCGATTTCTTACATGCTGATTATCCCCAGCACAGGATAATTATATTACCAGACGTTTAAAATGCAGAAATGTCGAAATAGTAACGTGTTTGTGTATGAGTTTTTTTTCTTCCATCGATGTTTTCCACCTTAATAAATGGACATAATAAATGGCAATGTCTTTCTTCCCAACCAGCGCGGTGTCGGTAAAAATAGTTTGGAGGAATTGTAATAATTACAGACATTTAAATTTCGTCGTAATTGAAAATTCTGACGTTGCTCTCCAATCTTCTGACTGCCTAATTAACTGATTGACGGACTCGTCCCAGTCCAAATTCAATTAGATAAAGAATTTTAAATTATAAGTGATCAGAAAGTGTCCCAATCTAAACTTGAGCTATGTAGATTGATTTTAGGTTGCAGTTAAATTGCATTGTTGAAATTTTCCCATTCTGTGTTGCTAATTGCCATTTCCTGTGACAACTGCATTTTAAGATGGCAATGATTATGGCTATGGCAATGGTGAAGTCTTCAAGAAGCCGAAGACGAAGATCACGAGACTGATGACTGACAGGGATAGTTTAAATTATTTTCCGTTGCCGTATGTTAAATGGATTTTGCGATGCCTGTACAGAGCACCAGGCTGCTGGAATTCCTTTTCACAGTAATTACATTTAAATTGCTTCTTATCAGCATGAATCCATCGATGAGTGTCCAGACTCTCTGCAGGGCATAGTTCCATGATAAAAGTAAGTCAGCAAACAAATCAATAACCAAACAAATTCAAAGTATAAAGGAAGAATAGCACAGCATTCATAAACATGGTGGTTTTGCTTCGAAATATTACTGCACTTACGTTTAGATTTAAAAGACTTGCCACATTGTTCACAGGGGAAAGTAGGATAGGTTCTGTCCGAGTGGAGAAGTTGTCGATGGCGCCATAATGAGTGAGGTTGCTTGAAAGCCTTCTCGCAGATTTCACAGATAAAACTCTTCTCATCTCCGTGTGTCCATCGGTGCAGATTTAACTTATCTAAAGTAACAACCACAAGCAAATCAATGAGTTAAACAACATTATACGTATGATATTATTATTATAATTATATACTACATACACATCAAATCGTGGGTTGAAATTTTGAGTATTGTAATTTGTAATTAAAAACGTAATCAAACTGAAACAAAAAGTACATGTCTCAGTCTATTGAATTAACTAAAAAAATTTAAAATCCATCAAATATGTAATACTATTTCAATGATGGACAAAAAAAATCGAATGCATTATTCATTACCTTTAGTTCGAAAATTCTTGTGACAATCACTACATTCATAAGGAAAATCAGTCTGTGGATTAATTCTCATACTTTATCCTCTTCAATTCTGATTTCTGCACCTTGCTTTTAAGGAAAAGACCGATAATAATTTTTCATACAAAATTATTGTTGATGAAAAGCGGTAATTGGTAATTGACTGACTGTCACTGCAAACTGTAATTATTTGCTACTTTTTCTTTGACAATCGACTGAAATCGGATCAAATGTCAAATTCGGAAACGCAAATGTAGGTTGCAGTTTGTAAAGCGTTGGTAGCATCTGCAGTCACGTGTCACGTCTCTAAAATGCGTTTTGATCTTCACCTTGGATGCTGACGGTCTGGTCTTGACGTCTAAAAATTTCGCCCAGAAACGAATCAAGGTTTTACAAAAACAGTAAATGGTAAAGGCAGATCGTAATTTGCAGTTACATCGATATTTATTTTATTGTATGCCAATTTTATTGACTTTAGCGAACTTTGACTTTAGAATGCAATGTTGACTTAATTAATAAAGAAATCGTTATCATCAACTACTAGATTTCAGGCTAAGTCTTTTAACTTTAATTAGTTTGATCTACCTGCTGTCAGTTATGCCCAAATACAACTGATAAATTATCAACAACTATGAGCTGTCGTACTATATGCAGTTTAAATTGTAATAATTTCAGAAAAGTACAGATATTATCGCTATAGTCAGTAATTGAACATTGAATAATGACTGGTAGCAACATAAATAATTATAACTTATGTGAGAAAGACAAATTTTATTAACTAAAACTTGACACTGTCCTCCACTGTACTTGTAAATGATGAATAAATTACTCACAATCGTAAGCAGATCGGCAGTCGGCAGGAACATCACATTATTACTTGCCACGTTGATGATAATAATTTATTTTTTATTCTCTGGACTGGGTCTGGTTAGTACTGAATTGAATATTCATTCTCATTCTTGATTGTTGATTTCAAACAATTTCCAATTCCAATTCCAATTCGCGTTCAACTTTAACTGAAACACTCCAGCGCAGCACCAGTCAATTACGAAACTCGGGTTCAAGTATGAAATCAAGGATGAAATTTAGTGAGTGGTGAATTGATAGTTGGCAATCAGTTAATTAGAATTCTTACAGTATGAGAAAAAGTAAACAGTGCCAGTGGGGATAGGTAACTGTAATTATGCTTTTAATGATGGATCTTTCTCTAGCTGCCAACTGCAATTACTAATAATCACATGGACATTTTACATTTTAGGTAAGTACATAAATAATTAGAGTTAGACAATTATTGGGACTAGTTTGTAGAATGACAATGACATGGGAAGGTTCCAAGCCCAAGACTCACAATCACAGGTTTGACTTGGAAATGCAGTAGTGAAAATGACAGGCTAAAAGTAATGTGAAAAAACGAAGGTCAAAGTCAAAGTCACGTTCGGAGTTGAGTGAAAAGATGTGAAAGATTCGAGTGGGAGATGCGGATTGGGAAATGTGCAGTGGATGGAAAGTGCAACGATGCAACCGTGTCTGCTGCCTCAGTGACGAACGCGATGACGACAAGGAGAACAAGGACAACTAACACAAGACAAGTCACCCGCTCCGTCTCCGTCCCTCACAATCACAACACAATCCCACAAATGACACAAAACACGTCAGTCCTCAATGTCCACAATTTATATTTCAACACCTTTTGCCCTGTGTCAGATGTTGACCTTGCACTTCGGTTCCAACTTCAAATCAGAGTGGAGCGAACGAGGGATCAGATCAGAGTTTAATGAATAATTCTTTCTGGCCCTTAATATCATTTCCCAACTCACTAAAATTTTATAAAATTCTCTTTTCAACACGACCACCAACTTCTAAAACAAAGTGCATGTCATGTCATGGGCCATTATCTACACGTACAAATTATAACAACTTACTGTCCTTTGTAGAGATTTACGATAATGTGTCTTTGAGCCTAGACCTTGAGCTTCGGGAATTCTCGTCAGTCGTAGAAAGCCGCCAGTGACGAGTGTAGCCCACAGAGTGCACACTCAAACCCAAATCCAAGCATTTTGGCATTTATTTTTTTTTCCAACACTTCTCCGCATTCCATGAAATCCACATTTCCCATGTTTCCAGTATTTTCCGCACCAACTTTCACTTTCAGTTCTTAACTTAATCCTTTTCCTCCATTTTATTTCCTTTCATGCATTCACATTTATCTTATTAAATGCTTGCTTACGTTGTTGGATTAATATCTGCTATCACAAATAAAACAATATTAGTCCATCAACCTTGAATTTTTACTTGAATTTTTTTAACTCTCTCGGGACGCCTAGTGGGCCAAAAATTGTTAACACAATCCGAGATTGTAACTAAATACAACTAAATGGCTACAACTAAAACTCCATGCAAACATACAGCACTATATGTATATATATTTCCTGTCGCGTATGTGAGTAGATTGAGATAAATTATATTAGTAAACCTTTGTTTGTTTTTGTCCGTGTAAGTAAGTAGGTACTCTTTTTATAATGGGCTAATTTTAGCACCCGTGACATGCATTTCTTCTATCCGCCACTACAAACAACGATTTTATTTACCTATATTTTGTTTCCTGCTTCCTTGCGTACTTAATTTTAACATACTTTGGTTATCATTAATTGACGAAAACAAATTAAAAATGTCGCATTTATCAGTAATATAAAATTGACTCTTTGTCTTCATTATCCGGAGTTAGTGACCCACTCTGACACCAGTCTATTAGATCCTCAATATTTACGTTGCCCGGGTCAGCTTTTAATTTTTCACGTAAAATAAAGTTTTTGATTTGCTTGATCTTTGGTTTGTTGGTTTGGTCTACCAGCCACCGGGATATCTGCAGCCCCAAGTTTTTACGGAAAAAGTACCAGTCAAGAAAAGTATTGACAAAATCATCGCGGAAAAAAGAGTACTTTCACGGATAGAAATAGGATCCCCCGAGTAAAAATGCCTTTTTTTGCCTAGTATTAATCATATAATTAAATGATCAAAAATTAACTCTGTTTTGCTGTTTGCTGCTGTCAACATTTATATGTACCTAGCTATTTCATAAACTGTATTAAAAACCTCAGTGTTCATAAATTTTTATTGGGGACGAGAAGTCCGGGTACGACGGGTCAGGGTACTACTGGAGCCAGGGGACGAGAAGTACGGGGACGAGAAGTCAGGGGGCGAGTGGTCAGGGTACGATTTGGGTGGGTACGGGTTCAAATATAGTTCGTTAGCTTACGACGAAGGCACCCTGCACCCTTATGGGTTTATTCAAAAGCTCGAATTACCTCTGCGTTGTCATTATGCAAGGAATATGCATTTTTCGAAAATTTTATCTATGCACAAAGTATGCATGCATTTTGAATCACAACTATACATAATGAATTTCAAAAGTGAAAACCTCAAAAACATTCATTTGAGAATGCGCAATTTGGAAAAGCAGCAGGTGTCCTATATCATTTTGATACATTTTTCCCCTATTTTAAAATTAGTTTAACTCTCTTTGCAAATAAATGGAGAATATTTCAAATGTTATAAAAATATCTTAATTTTGGGGGTATGTTTTAGTCTCTCAGAAGTTTGTTTGTGGGTAACTGTCAATTTCCTTTTATTTCCATTATTGATTATTTGTAATCACTCATCAGTTCATTGTTAGACTTGCTTGTAATTGTAATACTACTTACATAATTACTTACTCACGCACCATTCATAATTTTAAAAGCAATTTACAAGGATTAAGTATAAGATAAAAATGAGAGAAACATTAACATCACTCCAACATTGAGCTATTGTAGTGTAGCTGTAAACGCGGTTTATTTCCAAATTCAAACATCAGTCAAAACCACCAACACTTCAATGTAAATGTTTAAGTTTCGATATTAACAAAATCTTATAATTAATTACTTAGATCAAAAAGGAAATGTGAACAACACTTATATAGAAACTGAGGAACACAACACAAGACAAGATAAAAAAGAAGAACCAGCGAAACAAAGGCAAGGTCAGGGTGTAAATGATTACACATTCATTTTCATTATTAGCAAGTCATAAAAACCCAAGATATCATTTAACAACAAGTAAATACGAGTCAAATTATTTGACTGCTACATAACATAATTACAGTTGCTTCAAAGCTAATTACAATAAATTACAATATTTATCTCTACTCTATAAAATGGAGGTACACCGCCCCAGCCGCTGCAAAGGCGATGTAGTTTTGAATTACAGTAGAATTGTTAAAATTACAGTGGGATTTCTTTTAAAAAAAGTTGTTTCGCCACAGCAATGTTAACATATTTGCAAGTACAAAGAGTTTACAGTGACTGGGGTATACCTCTATCTAATATAATTTATGGAAATTCTCTGTACCTACACAACACATGTAGGTATGTAATTATTAATTAATTTAGTTACACGTAAGTAATATTTTGTGAAAAGGTACACTATCTTTGTTGTATCTAATCATAACTAAAACTTATTAAACATTTTAATTTAAAACAATTGTATACGTTTACATTTTTTTACAAATACATTACAATAATAATTGTGTACGAGTTGAAACTATAGTTGCTTTCAACATTGGATTAGAGTGATTAAGTTAGTTAAAATAATTCTAACATTTATAAACAACTACATCATCCACTTATTTATGAATATCCATTGCATAGTTGTAAAACAAATAGAGTTAATTAGTCCTTATAAAACCGTAATTATATTCATCGCCAATGAAGGTGACAATCAGAAAGCAGTAAGAAGATTTCGCGATCCACATTTTTCACAAAATATCAAAATGTACTATTTACACATTTTCATGAGCAGTGCAACGTTTCTATTTACATTTTCTACACGTTGAAAAAGATCCAAGGGAGAATTTTGTTCGCACCGTGGTCGTTTCAGGAAAACTAAATAGCACTTTCAGAAAATGTACAAATCTACAGGATATTTATGAAACACGTAGATAGCATTTCCTTGGTACCTTCGTTTCGGTTCAACGACATGACTTGAATTGTAACTATACATCCTTGATTTTTCCTCCTTTTAATTTACATACACAATTTATTACTACCTATTTTAATTTTTTCCAATTTCGTCTAACAGTCCCATGTGTTCAAACTTTTCTCACAAGTAGAACATGCTAAGAATATAATTATCTATACAACTCAATGAACAGTCTAGTAACTTTTGAACCATGAGCTTGACCTTTATTTCTTATATGTTTACGCCCCCCTACCGTCTCAACTTCCTATCCTCTCTCGTTTTACTCATCGTTTCACCACCATCGTCTCCGACTCGTGAAAATTTGAACTGACTCCGAAATAATGTTTGGGTATAACAAAACCCAATCAAATCAAGTTAAATCCAGCAAATTATAATTACATGTGGCATCTAATGTACACATGGAGATATGTATGTCGTAGATTGTAGATAGTGTTATGTACAGATGTAGTAAGTAATTAATTCAATATAACAATATTATTGTTATCTTCCTACCGATTCAAAAATGCCCATACTTTTAAGTAATTCGATAACAAGTGTAACTAATTACAATTACTTAATTAATTCATAGATGGGGTTTCACTGACGTTTGTGTACGTACTTGTGTATAATTGTAGTTGCACAAAAAATTGAATAACTAAAAATAAATTATAACTGTTTGTAACTATCCTGAGACTGACACTGACTGAGAATATAATCAACTTTTCTTCTGTAGTTTCAATTTATCTTTCTTTATCGCTGGGATATTTTGCCGCATATTATTTGAACAATTGAATGTTAATTTCAATATTCATATGTTGCATTTTGTTTCGTTCTGCTTTCACTGCGATGGTTACAGTATAATATGGTTTTTAAGCTTTGAGACGACGAGATGGTTCCGAGGCAGTGGGTGGGGGTGGTGGGCCTTTGCGTTCCATGTCATCAAGGTACTCGAGAAGAAGACGATGGCGTTCGTCCGACATCCCATCCAACTGTAAATATCTTTTGTCCTTTGCCAACAGGGACTCTATATCTTTCATCATGTGCGGTGTCTCACGGAGTGTTTGCTTTGTTTTGTAGGTTAACATCTTCGTTTCCTGAAAATCAAATCACACAATCACATTATACGTATTACATTATTACGTTTATACTCTTCTCCCACGAAATAAAGACATACATTTGGTGTTCTCTATCTCGATTTTCTACTCCACTCGGCCGTCTTCCACATTAGGTATTTTAGTATAAAAAATTCGAAAAAACTAAATACTGACAAATTCAATATGTGCTAATTTGAAACAGTATTCTTTCATTAACCACATTATCGATTAAGTACCTTGAGTAGATCACGGAAATCCGCCTTCATAGTCGAACTCATGTCTTTCAAGTACAATTCGAATTCTCTCTCACATTTCTGCAAAACCATAATCAATCCCAACAAAATTACAATACGTTATAAACCCACACATTTAAAACGATACCTACAGAATCATATTTAGTGGCATCAAGTCGCGTCCCATCAATAAATTATTCAATTGAAATGATGATTGCGAAATGAAGATTTAGGAGTTCAAAAATTGATTACCCTTTCACTAGTGGAAAATTTGGTATATCGCGGATCCTCCTTTATGCGCTTGCGTATTTCTTTCCACGTTGTATTTAACTTGACTCGAGACTCATCCAGCAGTTCACTGTACGTTGTTAATAAAACTCCATTAAAGAATTTCATCAAATGGTACGAAGGAGATTATACCTGCTACTCATATTATAAATAATACAGACTAAAATATCATCAACGCACCGGAATCGCGCTTTCTTCTTCCTTGATATAGAGTCGCCATGTTGATTAAATAAGTCTTCCATTTCATCTCTACTGAGGATGGACACGGAATCCCATCGTCTATCTTTTTTAATCAATTTTTTGGCTTCCTTCCAAGTCATGTCCACATTTCGAACGAGATCTGTGAGGAGTGCTTGGAATTCCTGAACAGCTTCTTCATGTTGGTAAAATTCTCTCTCCTTGTCCCGATCTCTGAGATGAGTAGCAAGCGTTCGTTGAACTTCCCTCTCACGTTCCCTTAAACTGACTTCGGCCCTCTCCTTCTTCTCCCTCTCCATTCGCTGGTCATCATCGGAGTCGTCGGTGATGCATCCCTCCTCCTCTTCCTACAGCCACAGCGATCCAAACCAAGCACAACCAATCATAGTGTGAAACCAGTCATTTTTAGTCTTTTTATTCTATTGTCTACGTAATTCTAGCGAATTCTGGAGTTGTGCCGAACTTACGGATACATCCTCGACTTTTCCATCGCTGCTTTTATCATCGGCATCAAGATCATCGTCCTTGTCATGTCGACCCTCGTGCTTATCATGGACATCGTGATCCTCTTCGTTAGACTCAATGTTGTCCAAACCAAGAGGATTACTGGAGTCGATGGCTTCTTTTGTCTGAGACTTCTCCTTCTCTTTGCGCTTCTTTTCACGGTCCCTCTCCTTCTTTTCCTTCTTCTTTTTCTTCTCTTTCGCCTTTATTTCACCTTTAAGTTTTTTCTGGAAACTTTTGAAAATATCTTCTTTCTCTTCCGTTTCCAGAACGTCGAACCGCGGATCCTTGTCAATGTCTAATTTCTTCTTGACTTCCGGCCATTTCAAATGATAGTCTTTGATACGATCCTTGAGAAGGTGCACCAAATCCTCGCGACCTTTTTCCTTCCTTGATGCGCGTTCCTCCTTATCTCGTTTCTTAAGATCTTGAATGTAGTCTGTGAAATATTGTTCACGTTCTCGAGCTTTTTCCACGTTTCGAAAGCGATCGTCACGACCATATTTTTGGGAAAATTCACTATAAGTCATTCTACAAAAACAAAACAAGCAACCAGTATTTTACAATTTGGAAAGCAACCACATGAACTTTATAGGACTAGAAACATTAATAAAAAATTACACATAAGCCTCATTTACTTTTGTGAAACATGGCAATTTTCCAGAAACTTGACAAACTGCTCCTTGACTTGTTTGAGCATCTTCTTCTTTTCCTTGCGCTCCTCCTCAGCCCTCTCTTTCACATAAACGTCAAAGGCAGTCTTTCTCTCCTTGCTCGTCAAATACAAATAACGTGGGTCAAACACGATCTTGTGTAATTCCTTCTCCCACGTTGAGAATGCGGACACTTGTTTCTCAATCAACATTTCCCGGAATTTCGTCATCCTGACATCGATTGGCACGATGGCTCTCTCCCTCGCCGCCTTCACTTCCGCCTCCAGTGCAGTCATCTCTTTAAAACCATCCTTAGTCTCGATCTTGACTTTCTCACTTGCTCCTCGATTCACC
This sequence comes from Ptenothrix huangshanensis, assembly GCA_036851915.1. Taxonomy (NCBI): domain Eukaryota; kingdom Metazoa; phylum Arthropoda; class Collembola; order Symphypleona; family Dicyrtomidae; genus Ptenothrix; species Ptenothrix huangshanensis. Next base: position 11,124 of record JAAXYX010002661.1, read on the forward strand.
CCATCCTCGTCATCGCCGTCGCCAGCATCTCCTCCATATTTCCCACTCTCCTTCGTGTCCTTCATTAGAATCACGTCTTGGTCATCTTCAATGATTTCAACATCCGCTCCTGATCCTCCCCTGGAGTCAGAGGACGTTCGCATCTTGTCCTCTCTATCCTCTCGCTTGGACCGTTTGGCTGGAGGTCCGTCTTTGCCTTCTTCGTTCGAAGATTCGTCATCCATAGCTGTGACGGAAGAGGAAGTGGACAACTTGCGTTCCTTTAAATTCACGTCGATCTTGATGAGGGGGGCAGTAACGACAGGGACGACGGCGGCGGTGGGAAGAGACGACGACGTGGAATGGTGATCAGCGCCACCCTTACCTCCTGCCCCACTCTCTCGTAGACCTTGACCTTCTAAAGCTAATTTGTCCGCATCGGACAAGGGACTAGTGGTACTCGTTGCTTCCGCCTTCTTCACTTTCCCCGCATTCTTGGAACTCTCAGGACAGGCTTTGAGCAATTCCTCCACATCGTACCGACCGATCAATTCCTGTGGCTTCTCCCACACCGAGGTCTTATTCGAAGGATTATAGAAGAACACTCGTTTGTCACCCGTCCACACCACGCACCACGGAGTTCCCGACACCGGCGTCGATGAAATCGGACGGCACTTCTCACCCACACTCGATTTCTTCTCCTTTTCAAAGATCCAACATCATATTATATATGTACACGCTCAATTACTTCTCAATCACAAGCATTTTTGTCATTACGTAAGAGCAGAGTTAATGGAATTCCACTCACTAGTCAGCTTTAATACTTACTCGTTTCGTCTCCTTCACTTTTGACTCGGTATTTGATTCAACTTTCTCAAGAGGTTTTTCTTTGGCAGCTGAAACAGCGGTGGTAGCTGCCGGCGGAGCGCTTCCCAGTCTTTGCTGTGCTACAAGTTTAGCAGCTGAAATCATACCAAAATATTTTATATTTACTTTATTCATGAAGAGAACTACAAATAAAAGTCTTATTCGCGCAATGTCCTACTTCAGAATGATGCACAATGTTTTTACTGCAACATAACATTAAAAATGTTGATACTTTCTTCTTGTGCTTAATTACTATTTTATTATTGTCTTTACTAATGTCTGTAGGTGAAAACATTACGTGTCGCTGTTGGATTTGACAATAAGTCCATTAAATTACTGTGCTTGTCTAGAAGCAAACTTGGCACCCTGGGCACAATGGCCATGTATCGCTGGTTAAGTAGATTTTGCTCAAAACATCAATTATCAAAAGGTAATGACGTGTATTTCTTATGAGTAGATAACGTGTGAGCACTCATGTGAAATCAATCATATACAAATGCAGACCTCAACGGCTTAGATCCTATGATTATTTAATGAAATATTTTAAGACGGCGAACATTCAAAAACATGCCAGTTATAAAACAAATTTTGAATTGCGTGGTTTGTGAACATAATTGAAGTTGGAGAAATCAGCGAAAAATCGTGGGCGTTCAACAATTTTTAAGTCCTACATTGAACACTTGTTAAATACAAAAAGAAATTGTCCTAAAGACCAGAAGGCGCAATTATTTTATACTGAAAGAGATTAATTGAATATTCAAAACCGCTGTCCTGATTGTGATTACCAGCCAAGGGGGAATGAAATTCCGCGGCACATTTTTACTATTATTCGCGAATGCAGTATAATTCGTCATTAATCGCTCTATTCGTACCTAAATTATTTGCTTCGCGGTTATAAAAAATCACATAATCGCAATAGCGTAAATTTTAAAAGAAAAGAAGTTGTAAAGTCGGCGTTACCCTCGAATTCGATGAGTGCCGTTGGTTTCTCCCACACGGACTGCTGCGTCTTGGCATTGAAAAAGTAAACTTTGCCGTCGGGTGAAGCGTGTTCGGTCCATTCATACGCTTTGGCTACAATTTTGGGATCAACCTGTGAGAAGGCGAGGTGCTCGAACTGAATAGCTGGAGGAGGGACGCCGGTGGGAGGGGGGACTCCAGGAGGCAACCCCCAAGGAGGAGGAGCCATAGGAAAACTAGGAGGGTAAACTGGAGGGGGAAGACCGAAGGGTGGAGGTCCCATGGGTCCGACACCTCCGCCGAAAGGTCCGAACGGCATTGCTCCAGGTGGGTGCATCACGCCGCCGTGCCCAGAAATGGGGACTGGGACGGGCCCTGGACCAGGACCTCCAGGACCTCCCATAGGCACAACTGGCATCGGACCTGGAGCTCCAGGTACACCAACCCCGTGACCTTGACCAGGACCTTCTGGGACTTTAATGGGAATCTCTTCTCCTGGAGGAACCTGTGAATTTCCACTTTCGCCTGGAACTCCAGGAAATCTTGAAACAGGACCAGGACCAGGACCAGGACCATGACCGGGACCATGTCCATGACCAAGGCCAAGGCCTGGAATGGGGCCACCTGGCCGGAACTGTCCAGGAGGCCCTGAGGTTGGGAACATCGGCATAGGTTTTCCATCTGGGCCTGGACCACCTTGGCCAGGGGGGCCATTTGGATTCAACATGGGACGAATAGGCGGCTGATTTGGGCCAACTCCTGGAGGTGGTCCTTGCATCTGTGGTGGGGGTCCTTGCATTCCAGGGCCAGGAGGCATTCCTACACAAATCCAAACATTTAATCAAAGCCTATCCAATGTCTCTACTGAAGTATCAATTTACATGCACATCTCGAGGGCAACAGTGCGCATAGGATTACGAATAAGTAACAGATTCGAACCTGGAACTTGATTTGGAGGAGGTCCTTGGCCGTGACCAGGAGGTGGAACTTGTAAATTGAATGGAGGTCCTTGTGGTCCAGGTCCACTTGGTCCCGGAGGTCCACCCATCATCGGTCCCTGATTGGGAAAGTTGCCCCCAGGGGGTTGACCATGATGTGGTTGCTGTGGATCCATCGGTCCTCCTTTAGGCCCACCTGGAAATCCTCCAGCATTGTCTTGATTCTGCTGTTTCATCATACCCGACGACCACTGCAATGCAATAGTTCAAAAGTGCATAAAATTAGCGAATACATACCAGCACTATTCAATATTTCTCTATCCAATGCAAAACTGCCAAAGTTTTGTCGCGTTCATATGAAACTCAACAAAAACATACTTCATCGTGCCTGACGATTCGCACGTTGGGGCCTTCCGGACGATCCCAAGTTGTTTCTCTGGTTTTCGTGTGATAAAAGTAAATTTTGCCGTCCGGACTTCTTGCCTCTGCCCAAACATTCTCGTCGGGATTCGCTGGTGGTCCTCCAGGCCCGGGAGGTCCTCCCTGAAACCGTAATATATCCAGTACATTCGTCTCACCACTTCGCCCAGCATTACTTGAAAACTGGCACTTACCATTCCCCCATGTGGTGGACCATTGTTATTCCATCCCCCGCCACCCATATCATGATGACCTGGTCCAGGGCCACGAAATCTTCCTCGATTCATAAATCCCGGACCCGGCCCTCCTCTGGGGCCACTTGGTCCTCCGCGCGGAGATCCCATCCCAAACCCACCTCGTCCTCCTCCTCCCCCACGAAATCTTGGCTGCATTCCACCGCCACCGCCTCCACCCCGAGAACCAAAGTTCCCATCGAAGTGACCACGACCTCCACGACCGCCTCCACCCGGACTTCTGCAACATCCAACACAACAGCAGGTTACTCACTGAATTAGGCTGCTATCTAACACTCGTTTTTCAAATTATCAAATTAGTCAGCTAGAATTCGATCGAAACAGACAACTGAAACTACCAGACTGACCTCCATGGACCACCTCCTCGTCCTCTAAATGGGGGATTGTTCTGATTATTTTGCTGCATTCCGCCTCCGCTGCTTCCCCCACTACCTCCACCTCCAGGTTCGTCATTAAATTCATTATAATTGTCATGTGGGTAGTAGTCGTCAAATTTGTTACTATCCCCATCAAAACCTCCGTCGCTCCCACCGTCAGCCATTTGAACCTTAATGCTCCTACAAATTAAATTACATTTTAATTTCAGCTTTTACAATATTTCACTACGGTAATCTCAATGTTTTAAAACGATGTCACACATAATGTTTTTGCAACCAATCACACAGAACACAGGCTCCAGTCGGAAAATTGTGGACCTTTCTTTTCCACTCCGATCAAATTCAGAATATAACTTCGAGTCTACTTCCGAACCTGACCAGAAAATTATTAGTATGAACTTGTCACAGTTTATTATCTTAATGTTGTATGTCAAACAGTTTTCATGAAGTTGTCACACAGTGTTCATCTTACACTCGAATAGGCTTAAAATATGAAAAAAAACATTAAAAAAATGAAAGTTTGTCTACTTGGAAGAAGTTGAATTTTTTAAGTGTACTGTACTGCGTCGTTTGGCAGTTGATATTGGCTATTGTGCAACAGTGACTTTTTCTCTCGCATACGAATTACTAATACTGGTTATTATCATAAACGATAAAATATTACTTTTATATTATATTCTGCGTGAGAATAAAGCTGTTTGGTACGACAGAAACTACCCCAGCACAACAATAATTTTATTTCTTTGAAGCTTGCCGCTTTGTGGTGCGGTGCGGGCGGATTATAATTGCATACAATGCATGATAATTACATCTTTACAAAGTTGACAAAGTTGATCGGCTAATATCAGGTTCATTGGTCAATAGCAACGAGTAAATTCCCAAAATTCGGATTTTTTGCAAAGATCAGCGAGAATTGAAAATGCACTCCCAATCCCAATGAATTTTAAACGAAACAATCAAACAAAACCTAACGCACAAAATCTAAAATAATAAAATTCAAATATTTGAACATTTGAACTTTTGTTGTTGTCGCACTTTACTGCGACTTTTCGATCAAATGCCTTCTACGGAACTTCTACCTAAGAAAAAGTGAATCAAGTATCAGGTCGCAGTGTCGCAGTTTTCACATTCTGTTCAAATTTCTCTCTCACTGAGTCACTTGGTTGACTTACATACTTTGAACTTCCGCTTGTCTTGGTTATTTTGCATCGTGACTGAAAATCTTTTTCGGAAAGATACAAAGATCGAGGGAATTTTGGGAAGTTGTGTGAAGTATTGACCAAGGTGATATTAGGCTTGAATTGACAAGTGCACAAGTTGCCGAGTGTCCGGTCCGGTGTCCGTTCGTCATGTATGTAGATGCAATGTGGAGCTCCGACCGAGTCCTTGTGTGTCGAAGCCGAGACAATGTGGCTGAGTGTCGAGTGGGAGTTGGGAGTGAATTTCTGCGAACGGCGAAAGCTCCTGCCAAAGCACCGTCCACAACTTACGTCCACACCAAACTCACCCGCACCTAACTACAAACACGAGCGCACTCTCACCCACCCCATTTCACTCTCATTTACCAACGCCTCCCTGCACGTCGTTCACGTAATACCCTCTCCGCACTGCGCCTCACGCACCCACCGCACTTCAACTTTTAGTGCGCACCAAAAGCTAAATCATTACCATCAAATCCCTTAATATTATACTCATACTCTAAGAGCGCTTCCTTACCCTACCCTACACGTAAATCTCAGACC
>JAAXYX010002662.1:0-16657 GCA_036851915.1 Ptenothrix huangshanensis
AAAGAAAATCTTCATCCAGCTCCAGTTCCAGTGCGATCCTAGCTATCCTTCCTTCCTGCCAGCTTGCCTTCCTTCCTTTGCCTCACTCTCTCTCTCTCTCTCTCTCTCTCTCTCTCTCTCTCTCACTCGTACCGTGAACCAACATCGAAGCTGAACTGAGAAGCGTGAAGTTCAACTCATTGGAATCCCAGTGAGTCGAGACCCAAAAAACTGACTCCGCAAGAGAAAGAGATGTTATTCACGCACACAAGTTTCACTATAACCACATCATACATTACATCTCCACGCATATCAATACATCTTCCTTCCACCGAGCCAACCCACTAAACCAACGCACCAAAGCAAGGACACTATCTCCTCATCTCTCTATCTACCAGCAACAACATCCAGTCCTATCGTCTGGATAAACTTAAACTTCCTCACAATTTTATACCTACGTATTTTTGCAACTGACTACATATACATACATGTGTTCAGGACTCCACAAAAGGATTAAGTATACACCTTCTATCTATGCGGTAGCAACTTACTCTTGAATGTACTGTATCTAAAACCTAGGTACGAGTCGGTGGGTAAGTATCAAAGGCACCTACGACTACGACCAGTATCTACCTATTTATCTAGACAGAATGCATTCTGCATGCGTCTGCATTTTCATGCCAAGTCAAGTCAAGTCAAGCCAGCCACCGAGCCAAGCTGAACCACTAATATTGGCATTGGAATTGCTTTGCCACTCTGGCTTTGACACTGGCACTGGCACTGGCACTGGCACTGCAAGATCTGGTTCGAGTAAAGTGTGTGCAACCCAGACTACCCAGTGCAAAGATGTACCGCACTATCTGTATATGTACATGTATAGAGGGTACCTGCATCTGCCTGCACCTAAAGCGTCCAGGCCAAAGCCACAGATCCTTAGATTCTGGAATCCGTCTTCCTCTCAATAGACAGATCAACTCCTCTTAACCACGCTACATACATCATACATTGTGTACTTCCACAAGTTCCTTCAGCTTCTGGTTTATGTTGACTTCCTACTCCTTGGTTTTGGTCTTGGCCATATGATTTCATTTCACTCCCGTCGCCATCCACAGCCAGAACCATAGTGTAATGGCTAGGGTAACGGCAGAATGGTAGAAGAAGAACAAGTCCACAGTACGAAAAAGTTTCGAGGGAGACTGGCTAGAAAGCAGTGGAAGGATAAGACAAGACGGAAGTATAGGAACGAGTAAAGGAGCGAAAAGTGAACGGAAAAAGAAAATGGGAAGAAATGATACTAAATCTATCTTTTCCGCTCTACACTCTCACATCTCTCGCTCTGGATGACTTATGCTTGATTATAGAAATGTATGTGAGCATTTATACGTAGAACCATAGTCATATAGGTTAGTTGTATTGTGACTGTGCCTTGTAAGATAGTGCAATGCAATGCAATGCAATGCAGTGCTGTATGCACTTATGCACCCTGTAATAATGCTGACATGTCTGAATATAAAATTACTCACAAACTATAAAGTATAAAGTTTAATACTCCCTACTGTCTACTAATATATAGAAAGTCAGAGATACTGAAATACTGTGTCTGTGTGGTGTCTATGTACAATAGAGATCTATTAGCAGTCTCAGACGTAGTCACTCATAGTCATAGTAGTCTTCATAGTCAAGTGCCAAGAACCCTACATGTATGTATGTACCTGCATCCCTATACCCCCTCTGTGCAATTTTGCGAGCAGTATGGTGTCAACCATTATCATCATATCCGATTACTTTGATTTAATGGAAGGACACCCTTCTCCTTTAGCGGCTCACACTCTGATCTACAGACACAAGAAAATGTTTTCAACTTTTTTTCTCCTCCCAGTGCAGTCACCATACACACTCGAGTCTCGAGGTAATATCTTACTGAGATGTTACTGTTCCGAACTAACACCGTATAGCTACACCTACCTTTAGCCTATTTACTCGCAAGGAACAAGGCACTGACTGTAAGTTGAAACCTCATGACATTCAAACTAGGTACCTACCTAGGTATGCATATATCCGCACCAAGAATATAAATACATTTGGCATCGTATAAATACATTGAGTGCATCCAGTATCTATACCTATATCTAGATGATGATTACGAAACCTATTGGATTGGAACTTGGGTAGATGCCTTATGTCTCCGTTTATCTGTAACCTGGCTTGGCTTGGCTTGGCTTGGTTTGGCTTGGCTTGACTCGACTCGACTCGACTTGAGCATGAATGTCAAAGTCATGCATTGCTAAAAAGAGAGTAATTTTATCACAGATAGTGTTAGACACTTGAGGCGAGAAAATCCAATCTATTGTAACAAAGAGTGAATCTAAAACTGCCTTTTTCCCTCCATCCAACTTTTCACAAGCCATTCGCTTCACACCAACACTAGACGACAAGCTAGGAAATAAATATTACATATACATACGGAATTACATCAACATCTAATCTATAAAGACACTCGCATCTCACCGTAGCTTACCTCCCTCCAATCCAGCAACTTCAACTGAAACTTCGACTCTAACTAACAAAGCTTCACATATGGATATTTTTTTATACTCTTCAACTGTCACGTCTGTCCCCTACAATTCTTCTCCTTCTCACTCTTTTCAGTCTTCTGTCTCGGCCTCCGTCTCCTCCTCTGAACTCGAGTGAATTGAGTTTGCCAAAGTCAAAAGCCAACCAAGATAACAAAAAAGCTGAAAGCTCTGTGCAATTCAATCCAAAAACTGAATGCATGCTCAAAATCGTTCTAATTTTAGTAATATGATTCATTCCTCATTCCGGCAGACATTAGCATATCAATCCTATGTAGGTAGTATGCCATGCCATGCCATGCCCCAAGGTACCGGTACCGGGACTGGCACTGGTACGGATACGGGTACCGGTATCTGTTCCCTTCCCGGTGCTACCAGCAACCAACATATTCGCCAACGAAGCTTATTAATAGGTGCCTACATCACATCTTTCAAGACGCCCGTAGTAAAAAAAAAAGAACGACAACAACACAACAAAAAAGTGAACGACATGCAAACAGACATACGGAAGTTGAGCGTGAAGTAAAAAGCCAGACAAAAAAGCGAAAGAGCAAGTACGTAATAACAATTGAAATAACATTTAACCCACTTGTGCCCACCCTTTGGAAAACAAGTAGCTATCCATGTAACGACGTCACCTATTAAAGATATCGACTCGCCAAAGTTTCACTTTATGTAGTGATGGTGATAGTGAGGATTTGTACTAAAGTGTACACTTTTTATAGAGTAGAGGAGAGACAGACAAGACCGTCTGTCTAGTCAAGTGGCAATCCATGGTCTAAATTTAATCAAAGAGCTATTGAGACATTCTTTGGGTAAACAAATGTGACTCCACGTAAATCTTACAGATTGTCAGAAATAAAGGAGCAAAAACATGCAGCACTGTTTCCATTCTCCAGAGCCAACTCCCAGAGTCACTCTCACAGTCACAGTCAAAGTCAAAGTCAGAGGCAGAAAACCAGCCAGAAATGAATGTCAGAGGAAAAATTGTCTTTCGTTTGTCTCACTTGAAGAACCGCTCACTTGTTCGCAGCTCGAACCAAAAACCAACAGATTGAGGGAGAGAGAAAGATAGTTGAAGCCAGCACACTAACAAGAGAGGAGTACAAACTGCATAAAAATCCTAACACGAACTACCTTAAATAAACACACTTACGTACATGACACGAAACACAGGCTATCATCGTAATCGCACTATCTACACGTTCCTAGTAGCTATTTGTAGGTGTATTGTCGACAAGAGAGAAAAAATAATAAAAAGGAATCTTTGTAACTCGTCAATGATCCTCTCTAAAGCAAGAACCAAGGACCATTTATCACTTCCCATCACCAACATTTACCATCGCAGCGGAGACAACAAAAGAAATTCCACAGAAACTCTATGCCTGCTTACGTACATTCGCCACCATACGATACGATACGAGACCATACACACCGTGTCTGAAGGGTGTTTGGAAAAAAAAGAAAAATTTACACATTTTCGAGGGGTTCCTCAAATGAAACATTCAAATAAATTGAGAAATTCGTCATAAAATACAGACGCGTAGAGCGTGTCTGTATCTGACGATGACGACCACGATCACGATGAGAGGATAAGCATTGTACAGCTCTCGTCCTCAACTCTGCAAGACAATAAGATCGTCGATGGTACATAGTTGGTGAAACGTGGGAGCTAAAAAGGGACAGGAGAGAGAGATTTGTGACATCCGGGAAATTCACTGTCACTCATTCACTTAGTTGCTAATACCCTAAGACTATAAACTACACTCGTATATAAATATAACACACGCACAACTAAGTGTCTTATAAGGCTACAATTCCAACAACTGCAACGCAACGTAACCTAACATAACCTACAGCAAGGGAGAAAGATAGATTGAGTCCGATGACCAACCAGACGTATCAACAGATTTACTCTTACAAAAAAATAGGAGAAGACAGAACATGTACGGGAAAAAAATCGTAGATAGACAACGGCTGACGGAAAAAGTGTGAATGGGTAGAAAGAGATGTGATATTCTTCTCTTTTTTTCCTCGTCTTCATCTTCATCTTCGTCTGTATCTCTACCTCAATGGAATCTCATCTCATCCAATCTAATCCAGTGAAATGGGATAATGAAAAGTGAGGGTGGCAGGGCATGGGACTCTATACGACGCAACTATATAGGCTGTCTTTTTATATACTATGGGTTGGTGCCATGGTGATATGGTATGTCCTAACATGTCAGCACTATATATATAGGCATATATAGGCAGGTATCTACATTACCATTACCTATGTAAACCCGAAAAAGTCTATGTAGGTATTTAGAATTTAGACGTACCGAACGTACTGCCGAGCCACACCAGCTGTGGCGGGAATCGTTGCGACTCTCAATTCGTCTCCCATCCCGAAAACTTTGTCGGGTGGACACTTTGGTTGAGCGTGAACCATAAGCTTCATTGGCTCCATCACCTCGACCACCACCAGATTTCCAAGACGAACCTGAAGAAGACTCTTTATTGCTGACAAGCTCAATACGACCAGAATTGACACGGATGAAAGGACATCCATCATCTGAACTTGGTAAAGTCGATGATTTCTTACGGACCGGATGTTGAAGCAATTGATGTGTAGTCTGATGATTATGATGACCACACTTCATGTCTCCTTTCTCCAAAACTGGATGAACTTGTCTGTAAAAGGGATTCAGGATAAAGTATTAAGTATATCAAGTATATGGAATCCGTATAGGTATATGTGTATGGATGGACACGTATTAATTATATTTTCATTTGTATAGAGCCACATTAACTTCAGCAACAGCATCAGCAGCATCATTATCATTACAGTCTCTATTTATCTATCTGGAATATAGATCTGACCGGTACCTTTGCTCACACTAACCAACCCACCTACCTACCCACCCACCTACCGACACTGCCTCACGTGCAGGTACCTGTATTAATAATAAATAAATTTAATCTTCAATCTACAACGTACAATGCGTTTCCCAACACACACGCATCCACGCATTATTACTCCATAATTCCAATCCATATTCCATCTTCATAGCATTGCATGACCAAATCTTACTTACGCATCAGCATGTCTAATAGAACAACATATGTTCTGCAACGTATTATTTCCTTTCGTGGTCATCTTGAAACAGCATTTGACCGAATCAAATCATTTCATTCATCCAAAGGATTCAGAATTATTCAGAGTTCGTCATTCATAAGTCAAGTTAAAGACTTCCATTCTCATATCTATACTAGCAATCCTTCCTTCTTCCCTTAGCATATGTAACTGTAGACCGCAGACCTGCGCCTATATATACCGGATTGTCTACTATTTTTTCATTTTCTCTTTCATATCTTCCATTTCCATGCCATTGTCAAGATGTGGACCAAAACGACCACCCCCGCTTTGACAATTTGACAGATTTTATAGCTCCATTGAATAAGTAATTGTACCAGCAAGTTCCTACTGTTCTTGTCCGTATACTCACAAACTCACTCTCCTCTCCTTCTTCCCTCATTCATAATAATATCTTCTCTTACTACTAAATGGCTCTAACTCGTGCTCAACCATGCAGTAAAATACATGGGCAACTCAACTAAACATGTGGCTCCATACTACTAAAGCACCAGCTAAAATCCGAAGGTGTGTATCAATCAGTGGGAGTGATGGTGATGGTGATCGTCATCTGACCTGTCAGTCTATCGCCTATTTTCCTCATCTGATCCTCTTCCTTAGAGCACACCATAGAGAGTTCAACGACTAGAAACAACACAATAAAACACGTCCACAAAAGATGACACTCACTCCATCATCTCCTCGCCGATATATACCTACCAACCTACCTACGTATATATACCTACCTCCAGTTCCAGTTTCCTAAACCAAGACAAGTCAAACCAAATCATTCAAAGCTATGCCGCCAACATTGACACAAGTGTGTGTATGCCTATAGAATATTAAGCTAATTCCATAATGTATCTCACTGCATGATGCATCAAAACAAGTCCAATGATAATGTCCATGATGGACCCATCTCGCATACACGAATAAAATTGTACTTATACAATACAATTCAGAGGACAAAGACCAAAAACAAAACAGACGTTTCACTTATGTAACTGTTCATCAAGTTTATATTTCCCTATTATGAACAAGTGTCGAGCACAAAGTACTTTGCTTTGCCTATATTTGATTGTATAAGGAAAAACTAACACACAAGAGGAGAATTCAAAACCAAAAATCTAAACCACTGGCGCATCACCAGCACCATAGCACCAGCCACAATCATCAGACTCATTAGACAAACAATAACATCGTAATACTAAATTGGGACATCCTTATTTGAATGGGGCTGGTGATGATGATGGTGATGGTGATGGTGATGGTGATGACGAAGCCACGAACTGAGAAGACTAAGTGAAACCACACTGTCCCTACAACCATCATACACTGACCATCATCTTTTCTATAATCATGATAAAATCATACAAATACCTATACTATTATTAGTTTTGTCTTGTATTTACTTTCACTACATGGAACTTCAAAGAGCACTCGATCCAAACCAAACGAAACTAAATCAACCAAGCAGAGTACTTATTTTTTTGACTGTCAATTTGTGCATTTTAATTTTGATATCCTCTCCCTCTCACCAGCCAACCCTCATTTATCATCACCATAAATGGAATTATGTCGAGTAGGACGGCGATGGCACACACACATACTGGACGGACTGGACACATGGATACATACGCTGGACTCCACGCCAAGATGCAATTCAAACTGAAACCACTCCGAAGTCCAAATCCCTAATACGATTCGTAATTTTTTCCACTTGAGAGACATTATTATTTATCATAATTATTTGAAGAGCTATCGCTATAATATGTGATTGCTATTTTGAACGATTAATCTTGGAACGAGTTCTTTTTAACTGCGCAAAAACACTTGGTCATATGTAAATCATCTTCTACCTTTTTCGCCTTCCTTTTTTTACATGTCTCAAATACGGCCGGACGTAAAACTAGTAAAACACCAACGACCAACATCAATATCAACAACATCTGCAGTCATTTCCATTTGACCAACAAACACACTGGCTTTGCCTTTAGCTCTGACTTGATGAACAGTACACTGACTAGTGAGACTTACGGCAATCACAAGCTGCAATACATAAACATAAACCTTGCAAAACAGTATTATGCTAAGTTGGCATATTAAGGCATAAATCATCATCACCATTACAATGATCGCTTGCTCTAGTCAAGCTCATAAAGTCTGGTGGAAACAAAATTCTAATCTTAATACAAATACGCCAAAATACATTAAAATATTACATGAATAAAATCAATGGTGGAATTGTTAATTTTTATTTCATATAGACCTAATTCATTGGAAAAGTTATTACCGTTTGAAGGTCACGAACGACTGAACAGAAACAACACTTGTATGCATTCTTATTCGGTTCACAAAATCAACATTAATAATATTCAATGAGTGCTACTGTCACCCAAAGCCTAAATCGTAAGTCTTGTAACTCGTAAAATCCCTCAAGCTGTTCAATGTTAAGCCTTTCGCCTCTCGCCTTTCGCGACCTTCCTTCCTTCAAGTATAAATTCCCTACACCTACATAAAACAAGTATCTATAATATATTCTACCATGTACAAATTACGTATACAGTCTACACAACTTTGACTTTAACAAAATATACACTAAATCAAACTTTTTCCATTCACAGCTACTATCACATGCACTTCAATTTCTACCGCCACAACCACAAATCCACCAGAAAAAATAGTGAGTAGTGAGACGAGACTGATAAAGCATTTCATCATTCACACACAGAGTCATAAATAGTCCGGCCATTGATAGATACTAAATAACCAAAAAGCTGTGGTGTAGTAGAGTGGCAAGGCAGTTGAATTTAAAAAAAACAAGTAGCAATTATGATAATGATAATAATATAACTTTATTTGCCCTAATACATATGTAATATATGTATGTACCAAACGATCCCTGACGTACCGTATCTATTTAAAGTTGCCTATAATCACATATACATACATCATAGTACATGGCTTTAAAGATAAACTTAAGTTAATTGCTTTCTTTGATTTGATCCTTTTAGATTCTATTCCATCAAATATATCGACTATCAAGTTTTGTCTCCGTGAGTCCTGATAATGATAATAATTCTCGTCATTTCCATTAAATTGAGCTCTCTATTACAGGCTATTGAACATCTGTAATTTTTCTAATTACTCTTTCCAGAGCTATCGGGAATTTCTGCTTGTATACCTACATACATATACGTACTTATAAGTGTGGAACATCACCACTGACAATCAATAGTACAAGACAAACTACTGTAAAACCCAGTTGCATCCATGCTATTTCGTGTCTCTCCATGTATCCTGAGTATACCCGAAGCTACAAAGATAATTAGAATCGTGTAACAGTTTTTTTTAACTTTATTTCTCACAGTTTGATTTTATGCTCCTACTAAAAGCAAACAGTGATAACCTCGTAGGTACATGCTACCCAAAGCGAAAGACGACGAAATGCACGATACTGCATATGGTATGGCATTAGGTATTGTATGGTACGCTCGTAATGGCACTTCAGTTCACCCTGACATATTCTCAACATTTTCTGCCACATAAAAAGTGCTACGAAATGCATGGCACTACGATCCTACGAATGTCCCAATCCCAATTCCAATGGTTTTATGATTCTGTTAACGCAGTCTCACAGACTTTGGCTTGATCATAGAAAAAGTAAAGTTAAAAAACTTTTATTTCAAATAAAGTGCCCACTACCGTTCCCACCTACCCGCAGGTATTAGGTCTCCTACTATATCTTACATATACCTGCCCATGACATACATACCATCGTTGTACACTTGGCACTTAAGTACATTAACTACGTTAGAATTTGACACTACTGACACATTATATGCCTTGAACCGTTAAGTATTTTATGACAGCTTCAAATCATTCTGGCCTGGTCTGACAGCGACGGCAGCAGCAACAGCTTCACTGGACTGGAAAGTGGCAAGATGACTGAATAATTCAATTGTGAGAATCATAATAAACAATCCCACATGCGAAAAAAATTGCGTTACTTTCATTAGTGGGTCTATTCATCACAGCGTTCTCCAATTCATTTACAATACAGTCAGTCCACTGACAATCGTCGCATCGTCGTCGTCCGCTATCACTTCCACTTCCACTTCTCATTAGTCATGTATCGAATCAAACTATCAGTTCCAAATTAATCCTTCACGCAGTCTACTGGTATTTGTAATTACATAATAATAAAACCCATCCATGATACTTAAGTATCCACAAGTGGCTCTCACACAATCAAAAAAAAAGCTTTGCTAATTGCAATTCTAGTCACATTGTTCTCCGTAATAAAGAAATTGAATGATTTTTCTTGTCTCGAAGGATCAGAGAACTAGTCATGTTGATACGCCAATGAAAGCAATAATCATCAATTCTCTATGATGGATCAACTATCCACATCCACCCTGAGCCATCATCTAAAACCCAAAGAAGCCAAAACCAACTGCGATGGACAAGCAGGCACAATTATACTTNAAAAAAAGCTTTGCTAATTGCAATTCTAGTCACATTGTTCTCCGTAATAAAGAAATTGAATGATTTTTCTTGTCTCGAAGGATCAGAGAACTAGTCATGTTGATACGCCAATGAAAGCAATAATCATCAATTCTCTATGATGGATCAACTATCCACATCCACCCTGAGCCATCATCTAAAACCCAAAGAAGCCAAAACCAACTGCGATGGACAAGCAGGCACAATTATACTTTAGCTTCATAGAGCAAGAGATATAGTAATTATTGGTTATTCAATCCATCTATCTTTCTACTAGTACCCAAAAAAATCTGAAAATTCCAACTGCAACAGTAATAAGAGTAACACCATATACATTATTCAAGTTCTTCAAATTATTCTCTTTAAGGTATAGCTGCATAGAAAATAAATGCCCGGCCTAGAATGCTTGGCCAGGCCAAGCCAAGCCAAACCAAGCCAAGCCAAGCCAAGCCAAGCCAAGCCAAGCCATACGAAGACACTTTATGTCATTAAATGATGGGTATGATAAGATACTTGTGCTGTCGTTTATTATCACTACAAAAGCTTCTTCAATATACCCAAACCAACCGGCCAAAGTACCAAGAACACAGTTTGGTATTTGGCATGACATAAACTCACCGATGATTGCCAACAACTTCACTTGGTTGAGCAATTCACTTTCATCTCATCGAGAATCGCTGGCAGTAGCAGTAATAAGCATCTGCGTCCCAGCAACATCATGTTCAGTAGAGATGAAAGAAACCAAGAAGAGATCATAATATAGACGCTGAGAACAAAAACAAAGCGGAATGGAGAAAAAAATAACGCAAAAACTCCTCTGGAACTCAAGTGTTGAGCGGAAACAATGCGAGTGTATGTCACACTGCGAGTGTATGTTTCCCTTGCTCTTGCTCTAACTCGACTAACGTTTGTCTCTAACGCTAATAACTGGAACCTCTTTAAGCTACACTTCCACACATATTTCTTTCTTCTCCTTCGCCTTCCTCTTCGGAT
Organism: Ptenothrix huangshanensis; assembly: GCA_036851915.1. Taxonomy (NCBI): domain Eukaryota; kingdom Metazoa; phylum Arthropoda; class Collembola; order Symphypleona; family Dicyrtomidae; genus Ptenothrix; species Ptenothrix huangshanensis. The sequence goes on from JAAXYX010002662.1 coordinate 11,170, forward strand.
TCTCATGTAAATGTGACGACTGCGAATGTACGTAGTACATCTTTCTATCTATCTATCTGCAATAAAACAAGAACAAGAGCAACCAAATACCAAAACGGCAAAAGTCAAGCAACCTATGAAACTAGGGATGCTATAGTGAAACATAAATATGCTATTTGGACTACTCTACACGCACACACACTCACACAAAGAGCCTCGATCTCGACCATAGAAGGCCGAAGAGGAGAAGGCAATGTAGGTAGGTATATACCTAGATGAAATCGCTCAAGTTAAGTTTCAAGACAAAAGGAAAAAGACAGAGTTTCGGTTTGAATCAACAAAGTTTCAACTTGGAGATGTTCTGCTTAAGTTGAAACTTGGACAAGTAAAGACTCTATAAAATACAAAACTTGAGGAAAAAACTCTTTAGCGGCTGTCATGTGCACATAAGCCAAATCATACAGCCGTGCATTACACTACACTGCATTGATAGCAGCGGCAACACTAACTCCAGCAAGTAAAGACTCTTAAACTTGAACATGTTGCATTTTGGATCTTCGTCTTTCGTACTTTTCTGACGAGTATGAGTTTTTTCTTGCTTCTCTCGCATCTCACTCGGCAAAACTTTACCTTGTTATTTGTACGGTACTGTGAAAACGTATGACGGCAACAAAAAATAATACAAAGCCCACCCATTATCATTTCCCATTTTCCCATTCCCGTCCACTATAGTTTTGAGATCAGACATTTTACGGCTTTAATACAAAACGATGCGATACTATATTACTTGGTTTAAAGATCCACACATCTCCCTACAGAATAATATTATGTATTTTAATTTTCTACATATCTATCCACTCTCGTATGTAGACTCTATGCTCACATTAAAATTAGTTATGACTGAAATACTCGACTCGACACACTCGACAGATATCTGTGGTCTTTAGAATTTAAATAAGTAACTATCCCAGCATCCCAGTCCCAGATACATTCTCGGACGAATGGTGCACACGCTCATCCTAGATTTATACATACTACGTAATGCTTAATGCCAAATGATTCAAATCATATAGTAGTTACATCGCTCACGTTAATCGTTAGTTTGTCCGCGTATCAACCTGGGAAACGGCGTGATACGTGATTCCCTCCACTCTCTCTCACTCTGTCTCTCTCTCTCTCTCTCTCTCTTGAAATTCGGAACATGCACCAAACGACCAAACTTCACTTGAGATGATCATGCTAACTCCCATGCATGCCAGCTTCAATCGGTCCGTAGATATTTCGACTTCTACCATCTAGCACTCACAATCTACAGTGTAGAGTAACTAAACAAATATTTCTAAATGATGATAAAATAAAACTGCAACCAAACTAACTTCTAATACACCTACCTTGGAACTCACATGGTAGTGGATATACTCTGTACATCGTGAACGAAAAACAAGAAATAGGCATAAATCATGCAAAACTGTGACAGAAAATCTTCACTCTTCATGTTTACACAAATGAGAAGGGAACCCTTGACCAATAATCGTAAATCAGAAAAATGTTTAAAATGTTTTTGCACACTGGCATTTTATTCAATCATAATATTTGAGACGGGACAGAGAGGATTGAATGGGAACTGAAGAGCTTTCCATACACCACGTCTGAGTACTGAGTACTTTTAACTTTTTAAAAGCTATCTCAACTCACGTCGTATATCCGTTAATACAAAATCTATATATAGATACGTAGCATCTAGCCACTTCTACACTCTTACTCTACCTTACGGACCGACGAAGTTTTCCATCTCCTTGTCCGTAAAACACATTCCTCCCTTCCGTCATACTATATAATATAAGTATATATTTAGTATACTTATAGTTATCGTTGGAGTTAGTGTTATGGTATGGGATAACATTGCTATATATAAACTCTCGAATTTTTAGAGGCAGTCACTTGGAATTTCATCATGTGAATGATGGCTTATTTTACACTCGTGCGAGCAGGATTATCATGACCAAGCAGACAAACTGAAAATGTAAGGAGAATGATAAGTTACGATACGTTAAGTTAAGTTACGCTCATCCTTCATATTATTACCTACTATTACACTTTAATCATTTAACAGACTGTGAAAACAAGACATGTGACAAATCCTACCACTTTTCTAGACTAAAGAGTTCAAGAGCATGAGAACGACTACGACAAGATAATAACATGTGTACCTTACGTAATACATCTACTTACTTTCCTTGCATACGTAGGTGGATTGTGGATAGAAATCTTCATATATGTTCCAGCACTTTAGCTCATCGTATACATTCCAAACGTTTTGTCTGATACCAATCAAATTATTAATACCCATGCAGATTACTTCTCTCTACTTTCTCACTAATGCGTGGGCATTTTACCAATCTGAACCATCTGATCTTACTACAAAACAGGAAATATGTAACTATAATTATAAAAATACATGGGATGGGAGAAGTTGGTCTTTGCTTGGTCTTGGTCTTGGTCTCGGTCTAAGTTGTTCCATTTTATTGTTACACACCGTCCACCTGTGCAGGTCTAAATACCTACTATATAATTTGAATACCCACGTGGGCACTTGCTATTCGGCTTGATGCTTATGAAAATGAAACCAGATTTTTATAATCGTATCGTATTATGGATGTGTGAACAACTTCGACAAGACAAGACAAGAACGGAGGAGGAAATGGAAATGTGATTCGAATGTCAGAGCCAATAAGCAAGACTGGAGTGAAATAAAAAGAACGAGCACGTTTCTTTTTGGCTATCTATACCATCATTTTATATATGGCTTCCCTGACCGCTCTGTCTGTTCGGTTCTGTAGTGTTCTGTTCTGTTCTCTACTGAATGAATGTTCTTAAGTAAAGGAACGAGAGGAGGAAGACACCAGCAAAAAATTCTAAATCATCATCACTTCGCTTCACAAGTTACACTTAGTACATATTTAAGAAGCGTCATAAAATAAGACAAAGAACGACAAGCTTGCTGACTGCTGAAGCAACGGGCGTACAAACTCCATAACATCAAAACATCACCAACTATTATTATTACGTAGTAGGTAGGTAGATGGGTAGGTAGGTCGTTTTCATTTACGTTTTTAATAGGTAGGGTAAGGTCTTCTCTTTTATATTCTGCACAATCCGCAATACCTGAACAAAACGATACTATTATGATCTGAACCATGATAATGACCTAACAAGAGTTTTTCAAAGTATGTGCATACAGGTAACTGAAGCCTTTTCATTGTGGTGCGTATTAGACTACTACTACGTTCAGTATTCAGTATTCAAAGGCAGGACTCATATTTCATTTCTTCTCTTCAGCGTATCTGTCTTCTGTCATGTCCTACATTAATACCTCATGCCATACCTCATCCATAATTTTACACACACAATACATCAGCACCAAAAAGTTTTTCACCATTTTTTTCCCGTTCGCGTTTGCCTACTTCATGACTATTAATTTTATTTTATTATTGCTATATAATAAAAACTACTACCTACATGAAATTTAATCGCCACTTTTTAATTAAACATAATTCAATTAGAATAATTATGAGCTGAAATAAAACATAATGCTAGGAATTCACACGAATACCATAAAAGAAGACCTAATGCCAATGGTCTATAAACAAAACGAGAAAATAAAACACTCGTCCCTGTAATTACAACTTACCATACACGAAGAAGGATAATACGTATAATTGTTCCACTATTATAAATAATTACTTAATACCGCATATAGTCAGCATCAAAGTTAAACAAACGAACTGAAGAACCGAATTCATCGATTCCCTAAACCCACTATATGTAGGTACATATAACATTAGTGTTTTTACTAAAGTCAAATTATTGGATAATGCTACACGGTGAGCACACACGATACTTTCTTCTTACCTGGGGGATGGCGGCTTGATCATTTTCTCAAAGTCTTCACAGCCATCAACGACAAAGCCTCGGGAAGTCGGACAACTGTCACTCGAGGTTGACAACTCACTCCCTTTATGAAGGACTTTGGCTCTACAGAAAAAAGAGACAAAAACAAGAAACCTCATAAGTACACAGAAAGTAAAAGTAAATAAACATGTAGGATCATGATCGTATGGCATTAAGATATTTTCCATTACATTACATTATAATTCTACAGGACATTTTCATTTTTTCCCTCTCATCGTCAGTGGAATAACAACCGAAATTAATTCCAAATGCATTATCGTATTTTGTAATTTAGACGAACTGCCAAACACAATACTAATTTATTTAGTAGGCATATGACGAGACAAGACAAGACAGACGTTGACGTCCTCCACATCGACCGACACTTTCAACTTTGAGCAGCTGTAGAGTAGTATAGCGTCGGTTATCCTTTCCAAGTCTAATTATTCTTGCTAATTCCTCTCATCTTGTCAGAATCGTCACTTGACTGTCATTTCAAAATTTGCGTAATAAATTATAATTACGCAAAATTAAGATGAGATACGATTACGAGATTAAAATGAGATTGTGGGGAATGACAAATGACTTTCTCTAAACAAATACCCTTTTTCATAACCTGAACGAAACTACACAATACGCAATTTTGCAACTTTGCCGAAATGAAGATTGAGATACCTTATCTCTACGTTCACGATTAGTATTAAGGATGTAAATTGGCAATCTTAAATAATTGCACTCAGCTCCACTCAACCTCAACCACATTTCTGATGATATTTCAAAAATCCACTCAACTCCCGCCCAACTTGGCATTAATTTGCTTCCGCCCTCCCTACCGTTATTACACTTACACTTTAAACTCCGTCTCTCTCTCTCTCTCTTTCCTTAAAAGATATACCTATCTTTGAACAAAAGGTAAATGAATGCTTCTGGTGTTCAAAGTCCACTCAATCTGAAACAAGGGCCGACCTACGCGAACAAATAGACAAGAGACGTTATTTGATGAGACGACCACTTTACAGCTCACTACGAAATTTCAGAATTACGTTTACAAGATTGAAGAGCAAGTCCAAGACAAAAGGAACGAGAGCAATAATTATTCCTTATGGTATTATATGACAGCTAATTACCATACCTATCGCCATAGACGAACTGACGATTATTATGCTATAGTGCTTTGGACAATAAATGATAAGTCTTGTCTTGGTTAGTGCCTTGACTCTTTCTTCATTGCCGTGGCTCTGGCTCTGTGGTGTCCAAGTCGACGTCGACATGAAAGAGCAGGAAGTATTACATTATCTGTCTGTAATATATGGACATGGGTACACCTATCTGTCGCTTCTTCTTCTTCATCGTCTCCATCAGCATCAGATTCTTCTCTATGGCATCTTGTCGCCCTAATGTATTTTTTAATTCCTACAATATTACCTAAATTCTCTTCCTTTCTTTCCGCAAGACGTTCCAAAGGCCAAGACTCAACTCAAAGGCAAGAAAGGCAAAAGCCTCAATAAGCTGAATAACCCCTACGACTACGATTTAGAATGTAAGAATATTAGTACAT
>JAAXYX010002663.1:0-16653 GCA_036851915.1 Ptenothrix huangshanensis
GTTGATGATTTGTGGGAAACGGAGGCTGATGTGGGAGGAATCCATTAGGAATCCAGAGTCACAGGCGATCACCAAAGCTACAGTGCAGTCGAGACGCATTTCCCTCGTTCCTTCCACGCAACTTATGGGTATATGTAGCTATAACCACAGCATCCTCGTTGTTCCTTCAGAGAGGTGCAGCAACATCTCTCCAAAAGAGACCGGGGCTGGAGAAGAAAGGAAGGAAGGAAGGAGAGAAGCGGACCAAGAGAAAAAAGATGAGATCACAGATTAAGAATTGTAGAGTTAAAGCTTGGATTGCATTTGCTATGACATTGGAGTTGGATTGCAGGCGGGCTCTGGTCTGGCCATGACCAGGACCAGGACCAAGACTAGGACCAGGAGTGCTGTGGAGGAGAAATGATGGGCTGGATAAGTTCTAGTTGTGCCTTGCCTTGTTGTATGTATGTATGTATGGATGTAGTTGGGTGTATAAGTGAGTAAGTGAGTGAGTGAGTGGGTGAGTTAGAGGAGTTGTAGCTGTAGCTTTAGTGGGTAGATTGTGAATGATTTCACTTTGTAGGTAGTTCATAACTTGTAAGAAGCCCAAGCTCAAAACGAAGACCAATACAGATGAGGCAAAAGGAAATGTCCATCGCTTTCGCCTTTTCGTTTTCGCAAGAGTGTAAAAGTTTTTCTGGAAAAGTAAACGCCTGCCAGAGCGAATAGCATAGGCAGTTGTTTGAATTATTGCAACGAATGCTTTTGAAAGGGGGTATTTTGTCGGGCGAGTGAGAGAGAGAGAAAGAAAAAATAAAAAAAGAACAATCGTTTCTCATATATACGGATATTTATGTATGTATTCAATGTTCAGCAACATAGCAGGGTTCATGGATGTGTGTGAGTACTGACTACTCGTGGCCAGTGCTGTGTGCCTACTGCTCTCTTCCTATACAGATACAGGGATAGATGGGAATCGTGAAAAACTATCGGATGTGTGGGGCTAGCGAGGTCTATCGTGTGCATTATGGTGCCATTTTCTTATGAAAAACACTTTTCCTCTCAGTGTAGATGTCCCTTCGGAAAATTCTCCCCAATTGTCTCGTCGCTTATATGGGCTCATCACTCAACTAAAGATTCTATATACAATTGTGCCTACGTTCGTCTTCGTACATATGTAGGTGGACGAGACGAAAGCCAGGAGTAGGTGCCTATACTAATACACAGTTGCCGTGGAATGGAAGGAGCAGTACAGCTGCGGATGCCGATGCCGATGCACAGGGCAACGACAACTTACAACTCTTACTTGGCACAAGACTGCCACGATTGAAAATATCTCTTTTGGTCCTCGTCTCATCTTCCCTTCCATCACATACCTATACGGAGTGTGGGGCAGAGTACGGAGGGAAAGTATAGATTCCTCCAATTCCTATAGCATGCATTAACTCATTTAAAATAACAACTTTACAACAATCACACATATGTAGCCATAACAAGGGCGTTATGTGTGTGTGTATGAGTGTGAGTGTGAGTGTGAGTGGAGCGTCGTACACTTGCCTCTGTATACTTGCTCACACATTATTATGCATGCTTGTTGAAACTTTGGTGGGAAACTAAGTTGGTTGGTCATGTTCCGCTTCGCTCACACAGCTTCCTTTCTCTCTTCCCTTCCCTCTCTTCTCCTCAGTCGCTGTGTGTAGTCTGTGTGGGGTTTGTGTAAAAGTCGGGCGACGGTGGGCGAATAAATTTCATGGTATTTTTCGTCCCATTGGATTGCTGATGGCCACTGTAAATTTCAACTTTGGCTATTTCTTCACACGTCCAGTGTGCGGATAGTGTTGTAATATTTCTTTCGATCGGCCGGAGAAGAAGTCGGGAGTACAGCATGTCTCACTGGGATGCATGGACCACTCGTAAATCAGAACCAGTCGCTATGTTATTGCCATTTAGAGAGAAAGAGATGGATACGCTGAAGAGAGGCAATGGCATTCAAGGATTCAATATGCCATCGTAAAAATGGACTTTCCTCTGTGAAATTCAACAGTCATCGACATTAACGAAAATGGAGTGCAGTACATTTTGTTGGACGCCTCTTAAAACTGAGCGAGAGTCGTGGAGGCAAGCGAGCACTCTCGTCCAGTCCATGAACCACCACTACCAACTACCACTACCCCCTCTTAACATTTCCTCCACTATACTACACAGATATTGGTCAGCGTCTCAAAGACTCCTCAATGACTCCTCAACCACTCGCCCAACCTTTAAGTACAAATAATGTATACCACAACGAGACGGGGAAATACTTGCTACAACTCATCAATGCTCGCGCCAATGTGTTCCAGCATAATTTGAGGAATGAAACGGCAATCATAAATTACTATTATTGTTGCTACCACCACTGGCTCCCAATATGTCCCATAAATTCAATTTCTCATCCTGCATTACTTCCAGCATTACATACATCCGTATTTAAAGGCAATACATATTCTGTACAAGTTGATTGCACTTTAAAATGCTCCCAATTCCACACTTCTCTCACGCTATCAATTCAAATGTCTCGTAATAGTACCCTAGGCCAAAGGTACCATCACGATTACTTATTTTCCCGTTGGCTCCTTACCCTTTATTAACTTTAATCGGGAGTAAACGATCGGCTGATTGGATTTTCAAACCGGACTTGGGATTTAATGCCAACCTCTTCTCGAATCTTCTCTAATTATTCAAAGAATGAGCTTGGAATGTATGTACCTCTGCATATAAGTGTACATACATGAGCCTTGGCATGGGTGCTTGGACCATAGTGCTTGCTTCATAGTAGGCTGCCCGTTACTTGCCACTTATAAAGTATTATCTGTATTTGAGAGGGAAATAAGTGAGGGCAGGAGACATGTGATAAAAAGTGTTGTAAAGAGACTTGGTGAGGAAGATACACACGGTGGAGGGAGGGAAAAGAGTGGAGGAAACTCTGGAGAAGATGAATGGCCTGCATGGATTTGGATAAAATGAAAGAAGAATAGGCACAAGTGTAAGAAAAGAAGACGAATGCTTTGAAGGAGATTTGAAGCTCTAATACGAAAGACGGAGAGACGAAATACTTGCCAGGCCAACACCAAGGAATCCCGAAGCCGAACCAACAGCGACTCACGACGAGAATATGACATTCGAAATCTGAGATGTAGTCTCAAATACAAATTTTTAGCTGACACTTTTATTGTTCTTCCCACTGACATTTAGTCTGTACGGTTAACTCCCTCGGCTATTATATACGACCAGCGACCATCCACGAACATCCTCTGCTTATAACTTGGAGAAGCTTGCACCTGAGTGTACTGTAAAAGTAAAGGAAAGCAGGTGCACACACATCTATATTGAGACACCTACGGGCCATAGACGGCCATTGTATTCCACTCTCAGTCTCGGTCTTCTTTGCCTTTATGTCACTTTCTATATATCTATTCATAGGACAAAGGAAGACGATGGGATGGAATGGTATGGGATGGTATGGGATGGCTTGTATAGTTTTTGCTATGTGCCCCAGCACCATCACTTTCATCATGGTGTTCTCTGCGAATCCGTGGATTCTTGACTTTGTCACTTTTGTCATTGGTCTGCTCAGAATTTCTTATTGTAAAGTTGTGAGCGTAAAGTGGTGAGTGCGGGTACCTTTCCCACAAGCTCTTATCCGCTACAGTGCAAACATGTGCATGTGGATTCCAGAAGGACTTTCCTCCCCGCTATATAACAGCTGAGCTGAGCTGAGCTGAGTTGAGTTGAGTTGGATAAGGGTGAGTATGGTCTGGGTTTGAGCCACAGATCTCCAGACACTTGGACATACCTTTCCCAAACCAAACCAAACCAAGCCAAGCGACAGTGTACATCCCAAGTCCATCGAGGAAAATCCTCTCTGATATCATATGAATAGGTAGGTAGGTACTTGGGACTCTCTTCTCGTACACTGCACTGTACGGAATACACTGAATAGCGGATTGTAGCCTCTAGAGAGTGTTGGATCTAATGACTAAGTCTTAAGGCCGGAACGTCCCAAGCGAGTCATTATCCGAGCAAAGAAAAGACAAAGGTTGGTTCTGCATGGTTCTACGGTTCCCTGATTGTGATTGGCTTCGTGCCCTACACACTCACTTCACTTCTCAAGCACATACATATAGCCTGTATATATATAGAGAGAGAAAAGCACAGTTTGAATATCATGTACAGAGCAAAACTTTTCCTTGGGTGGAATTGGGTTGCGTTGCGTTCCTTTGGTTTCCTTACGATATGTTTATGTGGATGTGATGCGATGTGATGTGGGATGGTAGATATAAGCGTTGACCCTGAGGAAATGGTCCCGCCACGGAGTGAGTGAGCTGATCAGATTTCTCCAACGGAAACCTCTAAACCTCATGAAGCGAACAATGATGATGAGCCAGTAAGAGTTTGTCTTGTTGTGTCCGGATGAGCACTTGAGCCCAGCTAACTAATAACTGACTGACTGACTGACTGACGGACTACCGGTTTGCTTAGTCTATGTATTCTGTGACCAGAGATGAGGGCAGTGCAGTGTTGTTTGGAAATTACGCATCACTTTCTCACTTACTCCCTCTCATTCTCTCACACTCACACACTCTCTCTCTCTTAACTTTATATAGGTAATGGTTGTTTTCATGCCAAAGTTTTCACTTGTCATAACCAGGAAATGATACAGTAGACGAGAGTATTATACGAAGCGTTGGTTGTTTGTCTCTTTTACGACAAGGAATGGCGGGTGTGTGTGTAGTTGTGTAGTGACAAGTGGCCCGTTGTTGAGTTTACAATTGTGGTTTATGGAGTCATAACTTTTGAGGAGTAGTTCAAAGATCGGTGAAGTGAATTTGACTCGGTGGCTTGTGCCTGCACGAGATATCCTCACTCCTTTAGTCCTCGTCCTGGGCAGATATCACGGTATACATCAGGAGATATGTGTGCGTCTGCTTCTGTAGTTTTTTGGGAATGACTCAAGGAGGAAGGGATGGAGAGAGGGAGAGGTGAGAGGAGGCAGAGCTTGGGCAGGGAAGAAAAAAGGAAAGGAAAGGAAACGAAAAGGAAAGGAAGTGTAAGAATATGGAAGCTAAAGTGAGGGAGAATGTGGGAAAAAGAAATGGGAAGTAAGTAGTTTAGAGTGTGTGGTGTATTATGTGTCTGTGTCTGTGTGGATGTATTATGTTTGTATCAGTGGTTGTTGGCTGGGAGGCAATGGGAAATGGTTGCATTGAGTAGATTGCGTTTTGCCTTCTATCATATACCTAAGCAAGAGACTGCAGGAGAGCGAGAGAGAGAGAGAGAGAGAGAGAGAGAGAGGGAGAAAGTGGTGGAGAGAGGACAGAGGAGAAGAAGAAGGTGCACGAGATATGATTGTTTAGTGGGTGTCGGAGATGATGAGGCATTTTTATTGAGGTCTTGGATGCAGGTCGCGTTTTTATAACATTGTCTCAGAGTATTTCGTGTGTGGGGCAAGGAGGGCGAAATGGGCCATCATGAGCAAATATTTACTCAGTTTGTGCTCCCTTGAATGGAGTTTTGCAGGCACTGCCATGAATGATAACACGTTAAAATGCATTACATATGAAATAAAACCAAGCAATATGGGAATATCATGCAAATGAAGGGAATTTTTTTTTGAGGCCAACGGCAAGGAGCCCAAAGATGCAAGCGCAGGACGCAAAACATCGCCCAGAATATGAAATATGCGAAGGGATCTTCTTGTGTGCTGCGAAAGGGTTGAAACGACAGTTTTTAAGTTAGGCGAGCTTCGTGAATACCAATGGCTTAGGTAGTTGAGAGAGAGAGAGAGAGACTCTGACATCGGCTGTTTCGGCTTCCTGCTTTCTCTCTCTCTCTCTCTCTCTCCTTCAAGTCAGTATCCTACGAATTAACGGGGAAAACAATGCCACCATTCGACCAAACCAGACCAGACCACACTTGCTCTTTACAGCTCTGCCTCTGACTCTAGTGCACTTTTACCCCGTGTATCATATGAGTATCAGACATTTGTACACAGCTACATATAGAATCCGATCGCTTCTTTGCATAACCAAAACTAACTTTCACCACTTTTTCCCATTCCTCATATCTGTACTCGCATTATCACGACAACTATCATCATCATACTCGTCCATGCCCCATACGCCCTACCATTATCTTCCGAACACCCAAACCACACTATTTTTTGCTCCTTCGCTCTCTCTCTCTCTCTCTCTCCTCTTGTCCTTAATTTCATTTGCATACAGATGCCCCTTCCAGCCTCTGCTCCGTACATGTGTGTACATTTCTTCCTGTACACATCGAGTCGAGATCGAGTTCATGTACAAGTTTCCACGTATCACACTCTTCCTCCGGTTTTTATCGTCCAAAATCCTTTCTTAACCTCTTAGAGCAACAATCTTACTAAATCATACCTTTTACTCTGGCTCCTTGCGTTAACTTGATGCTCCTTGGAATGCACTTCATTTATTATCTCGTTCTCGGACGGAATTCCATTGACTGTCGCAAGCTTCCAGCTCCAGTTCTAACTCCATCCCCGGCGAGGCCAGAGCCAGAGCCAGAGCCAGAGCCAGAGCCAGAGCCAGAGCCAGAACCAGCACCAGAACCAGCACCAGAGCATTCGTATGTGTGTAATCTTTCATGGATGGAGACGGTTGACATTGCCATAGTGTGGGGGTAGCATGGCAGTGGAGGTAGAGGCGGCAGGGAAAGTAGTGGTAGTGTAGCATAGGTACTTTTATTACACGAACAATTCTGTTGTCGTTGTCGTCCGTCTTGTATACGATAGCGGAGTGTCGGTCGTGTGTACTTGGGACATAACTCTGAACTGTAGATAGACTGTAGCCTTGTGTTTGTCTTGTCTTGTCTGCTCTTGTTCAAGTGTACAAGACAAGCGGTTCGGTCCGAAGCGATGGAGGAAGAGAAGTAGAAGTAGAAGTAGAAGTAGAAGGAACAGGAGGAATCGGAGGAACAGGAGAAGAGAGAGAGAGAGGATATGTGCTCTAGACTTTGTGTAAGTTTGGGTCGTATATTATATTATGAATGCACACAAGCCATACTTTTTGTTTGGTAGTCTGCTTTGGACTAAATGGAAACAAGCTTAACTGGGATAATATTACGAGGTCTGAGTTGTAGGATGTATAGCGGAGCATTGGATTACATAGCGATAGAGCCGCATTGAATTGGACGGAGGAGAAGGAGAAAAAAAGAAAACCAAGTCGTCAATCATTCGGAGAGGAACTAAGCAAGCCATCCAAATGTAGAATATAAACCACACATCAAGAATTCATTTAGCATGTTCATGTTTTCTTTGGAACATGAATATCCGACGAGTGTACGGAAAGGACGTTAGAAAGCAAACGAGGACTATCCCTCGACGTTCTTTTAAAAAATGGTTTAGTGTTCTGTAAGGAAACATGATTGCATTATTTACTCGGTGCTTAATTGACAGTGAATTATTGAGTGAGTCACCCTGGTCGAAACACTTGAGCATCACTTGCTGTGCTTGCTTCCACGTTCCTTCCTTGGCTGGCTGGCTGACTGGTACACAACATCAGGACAGGAGACAAAGTCACAGGGAAGATAGACAGAGTGAGAGCGAGCAAAACAGAGAGCGACAGGACCCCTTCTTGATATCAAATAATTTGCTTTTATGTGAATCTACACTCTCCTTACACACGTATTGATTGACTTTTCACTCGAACGATCTATGAGCACGTCACGTAACGTCACTCAAAACACATCTGAACTCTGCGTGTTACGATTACGATTACGAGGCGACGCTTCCACAGTTCACAACAAACATATTATTAACAACGTCGTCGAGAATTCATTGAAATGGAAACAACATTGTGGAGCGAGGAGTGACTTCTCTCCTCCTTTGACTCTGGACTCGCTATATACCTACCTACCTAACTACTTATATGTACCTAGTTTAAGTACATGGCGGGATGCATGGTGGGTATTTCCCATCGCCAACCAGCACCAGGGCACCATGTCACATACTTCACATACATATATACATATCTGTACTCTATGTGTGGACAAAGCAAAGGAGCGGAGCGCTATGATAAATCCTTAATCACGCATACAAGAGCTCGTAACCCTTCATTCCGAATGCAAAACACAATAATTACTAAAAGTCCAAGCTGTTATTTAACATTTATATACCCGTGTTTTCTAGCCTTTATCTCTTTAGAAATTATGCATTATATTTTATCACGGTCGTAAAAATAGTAATTTAGCAATTAATGAGATGGCGGTTTGGTCGATGTAATTGTTTACATAATAGGAGGAATGTTTTTGTATCCATTTTTTCCCTACGTCCACTCCGACAACGACAGCGACAACACCATCACAAAAATAAAACTAAACGCTCCAAACAGTTTGACACAGCAAACGAGTCGAGTCATATCAAAGTCCCTAGGAAAAGCAGAGGAAAATAAAATAAATTATAATATCTGTGTAAATAGTAATGAGACGAGTTTTTGTTATGAGAACTTAGAGTTGTGCAGTAAACGCATGAATTACTAACTAACTTTAGATTCGTCACAAGTAGTAATTACATGCTATTCGTGTACATACTTGACTCAATAGAATAACCCCACACCACTACCACTCGCTTTATCTACAGAATGGCATGGCATTGCATAGCATAGTATGGTATGCAATGTACTTACGCTTCGTAGTTGATTCAGCTTTTCCTTGGGTAGTGCAATAATAAAGCTAAGATGGTAGCATGGAGCACTACTATACAAACGTTGAGGAGAATGTGTGGGGTTAGAAAGACATGGATGGGTATGGGCACGAGTACGAGGAAGGGAAAGGGGTAGGTAGCGAAAGATAGAAATGAGGTCACATTACCCGTTGATACGAAACTATAAAGAGGTAGTTGGTAGTTTAAGAATAAAAAGGTTAGACTACAAGATGATGGAGGAATAAATGGCGTTATGTTCAAGGGACTGATGGTAGGAGATAAAGTTGAATAAATGAGTGAAAAGGGGAGGTAGTTTACGGAAAATGCTCTCGTAGAGGGACAAACTGCTGATTCTATACATCCCGGCCAGATTTTCTCTTTACCTATGAACCTTGCACGGGCCAGAGAAAATATTCCGTTGTTTTCCATGGCAATGTGCATTGTAATTGATGTGTGATGTGTACGTACCTCGAGGTTCTAGGAGTACTCGGACACATGCATGAGATGAGACGAAGGATTTTCCAAAGGGAGAGTGGGTATTCTACATAAGTATAGCTAGAGTCACAGTCTCACACTGTGTTTGACGAGGAGCGGTGACTGGTGGTGGTAGTGGTAGTGGGTGCGGGTTAGAGTTACATAAGCCGAAGGTACATGGGGCTGGGAGGTAGGTACATACATACATATGAGGCGATGCGATGCGATGGAATGCGATACGGTAAGCGAGATCTATGTATTTGAGTTCTAAGGTGGAGTTCATGTACATGGTCTGATCTGCTGATTACAAATTTATTGTATCAACTGCCGGGTTCGGAGAAGAAAAGTTTGGCTGAGGTTGTCACATCTCAATTGAGCTCCCAAGATCAAGCTTTCTTTACACGGTAATATATGGTTTCTTGTAGACGGTGTTCACCCAACTCAGAGGGTCCTGTTTACTGATAAGACGAGAGAAAAACTTTTATTCGCTTTTCACATCAGTCTTTCTATTCTTCCGTGGTCATTCATGATGCTCATTTAAAGCGAAATGGGAGGGGGAGTTTGTGTGGGACTTGGAAAGTGAAAACCAAGAGTTTTCTCCATCAATACAGATTTACACAATTACAATTTTGTCAAGTGTAGAATTGTCATTAAATGAAAGGGAGACATTGATAAACCTTGGAAACTTTTACGGGGACTACTGGGACTCTTCTATTTCCAATTTAACCTAGCAACCAGTCACCAGTCACCTACCTACCTACCTACCTACCTTTCGCATTGCATCTACTGATTTTTCCAACGGCTGTAAGTAACGGAAGGGGGTGGTGGGGATGTACAAGTCCCGTGCACAACCTTTTTTACAATATCGTCAGCATTCTTTCTTCTCTCCACATTCTGTTCTTCCGCTCAAGGAAAGCCAATGAAATCCAAATGAAACAAACTCGACTTTATCGTTTAGCCAATAAATCTNTACCTACCTACCTACCTTTCGCATTGCATCTACTGATTTTTCCAACGGCTGTAAGTAACGGAAGGGGGTGGTGGGGATGTACAAGTCCCGTGCACAACCTTTTTTACAATATCGTCAGCATTCTTTCTTCTCTCCACATTCTGTTCTTCCGCTCAAGGAAAGCCAATGAAATCCAAATGAAACAAACTCGACTTTATCGTTTAGCCAATAAATCTATCCTTCCTCTGTAATATACCTAGCTATGCATATACATACATACACCCGCACGATACTAATGCTGCTTAATCCATGATTAAATCCACATGTATACTTTTAATGTTTCACCAGCTCGTTGAGTTCATAATAAGAGAGTCATATCGGATGTGAGATGACTGTATATGGGTTTTTATTTTTCCTCAGTAATTATGAATACATAAATGGACCAAGTACCTACCGATGCTATGTAAGGCAGACTTGAGTTACAGAATGAAAGTTTATTCATAGCATTATTTTCCCTTGTGTTTCTTTCAGACCCCTCCACTCGTAAAAGCTCTAAAACAGCGACAGAAAGAATTACAGAACGCTGCACCCCATGACGTCGTCAAGATGAGGGATGTTAATAGTAGTGGAAAAGATGGTCATGTGAACACAACTAATGGTCGGATGGGAACACCGTCTCCAACAACGATGATACCTGGTGGTGGTGGTCCGCAGCAGCAATGCATCTCCTTACCTCACGGAGGAGTCCAGGGTCCCGGCAGTGGAAATCCAATCCTTCTGGGTCCGAATATTCACCAAATGCAACAAATTTTACAACAACAACTTCTCAACCCCAATCAACTCCAGAATCTGATGCAGCAACAGAGTTTGCTTTTTCAACAACAAGTTAGTCTTTGCCCGTAGTCTCAAAAACTCCTTAGTCTTAAATAGCCGTATATACCTATGTATACTACCTCATACTGATTCTCCCTTCCACTTTCACTCCCCTTCCAAATCTCCCCACACACTTCTTCCCAATTCTCATCTACAACCAATTAATTTATACAAGTTGTTATGTCCAGTAATTTTGAGCTTTTGTGTTTTACATGGCATACAGATTAAAATGAAATTTCGGTTATCGCTATCCCACTTTTCGTACCGACTGTCTAATAAGAACCTGCCTACCTACATGCCCTTATGTATGCGAGCACTGTTAGACGGTAGTAGCTTTTTACTAATAGCTCCAAGAAAATAAAGTTGGAGGAAGGATCCCACTCATTCCCTTGACTATGTGTACATGTCTACAATATGACGTAGCTATATATCTATATATTCCATGTGGATACGTGAACCCAGATAGTTTCAACTATTGGCTTGTAGTGTCATAAAGAATTTGAATAGACCCTACAGTAAAACCAGAAAAGAGTAATCAAATGAGAGTTGCTGAGATAAAATCATAGTGGTTATTATTAAGATTGAATGAATGTTCAGAAGGAGTTTTGGGAGTGTAATAATGCCATGAAGACAAGAGTAAAACAAAGGAAGTTTGCCAACTACTACTACCAGTGCTGCTACCACCACCACTGCTACTACTTGCTACTACTTCCACACTTGCACTTTGAGATACTCAACTGACTGTCTTGTCTTGAGTCTGGACTGGATACAGTTACAGTAGTAAGAAGTGAGAACCATAGTGACTGCATCCAGTCCAACGACTAGCTAGAACTAGAAGAGAACACCACTCACTAATATAGCATGTATAACTTTGCCCATCCACTATCTTTTACTTACCTACATTACATAGATTACCTAGTCTTATTTTACACTGTGAGAGCACGTTGAAAATCTTCGCAGTGTTTTCTTTCAGTTACCACACACTCCCCTTGTGAGAGATTCTATTGTGGCTACGTATGTACATGTACATATCTCCTCCACACATCAGACTATCTGAACAATATCTACTCACTAATATGTAGATGTACTTAGCTACCTACCTAAGTAGATTAAAACTAACCTACATTTGATCCTAAGTAATCAAGAGCGAGGAGAACAAAGAGCACCACTGTACACTCGTTCAACACTCTCCGCAACCGATCCGATACAGATGCCATTGTACAAAAATGCCAATTCAAATACCTAGATACATAGGTCTGTCCTTTTCTCGCTATTTTTTCTACTCACAATTACGATCACGATCGCAAGCAGGTATGTTTAAATCTGACTTGTGACTGCGTTGCATTGCATTGCTTGTTTTCTCGTATACATGTATGCACGTAGACAGACAGACATACATACATGCTCCGTGGTGTGGTTTGGTTTGGTGTTCAGATGAGTGAGTGGGTGGAAACAATCTTTGTGTTATTGCAAATTCTGGATTCCAAGCTGAGATAAATGACCCACATATATTCCTATATATCATAACTCGTAAATTATGTTCAATGTTGGACTTGGAAGTTCTACTGGAAGCAGCCCCAACTACCCGAAGAAAAAAATCAAACGAAACCAATAATACAGATAGTAGTACACGCTCCGATCCGAAACCAACAAATATCAGTGTACACTCCACTTGGAATGAGTCTGTGGTGGCTTATCTCCTCTAGTAAAAAAAATATGTATACGTTGCATTTTACAAAACTTCATCTTTACGTGATACGCCAATATTTACTGGAGATAGTCACACAAAAGGGTAAAGTTATTGCTACCATTGGAAAAATTGAAAAATATAAGCTCTGTCCCTCTTTTCCTGAGGTATACCTGCCTACCTTCCTACTCTCACTAGTCAGAATCAGAAGTCAGTGGTGGCTTGGTGGTAGCAGCAATAATAGCATAGCAGTAGTACATACCAGGGAAGTATTAGGAATCTGACTATCTATGTATATCGGGATTGGATGGTAATGCTAACTAGTTGGGTTTCGAGAACACCTATTTATGCATGTAGTATTACCGCACTATCCTACGAAGCTAAGCTAAGGGAAGGGAAGGGAAGAGGAAGGAAAAAGAAACGAAACAGGTCGGGTGAAACGGGACGAGGACCAGGAGTAACAGTTTTTTTTCGTGGTGCATGTAGAAACAGAAGCTGTGGTAATAATCCATGGATATGATATGTATGAGTAGAGATAGTTATAGATTCCCTCGGAGCCCATTCTTATTCTGCTCGACTTGGAGGCGTTAGCACGAAAAGCTTTAACCTACATCACATAGTAGGGACATGGAAACTCTATCATACAAAGTAGTATCTATTAGCCTTAGTCTTTTACTAAACAGTTGATGGCTTTGACTTCGTACATAGACTTCCTCACGATCAGTTTAACTGAATTGATTCTCCATAAACAATAAACTATATCTTGAAATAAAAACAAACACATGAGCATGCAAAGGCCATGTTTAATGCTTCATTGTTCCATTTACCAGACCCCATTCAGTTTCTTCAATGCTACATAGGAATCGAGTTGGGAGTTATAAGAATTAGGACTATAACACATTTTTGTTTTTCTTACTTGAGTCATCCATCCACTCGATCGTCAACGTTTAAACACTATCGATGCACTTACTTAACGGTGTCCGTCTCTCCCCTGTAGATCAATTCTGGTAATATAACATCAATTCATTTCATTTCTATTTACTTTGCCCAAACCCAAACTCAAACCGAATCTAGGGTACATCAACTAAATTGTTTCTTTGTTTCTCTATCATCCTTCTAAACTCATGTACCTACGCTTAAGTTTATCATTAGCCTTGTCCTTGTGTCCATAACCTTCAGGGTCATTATTCGTAAACATGTAGCTTGAAGAGTTGAAAATAATAATATTTAGTTGTGAAATTGAGTAAACACGTAAACTGTTTTTCTGGAAATATAAAATCATTGCTGAAATGATTCAAGAGTGCTGTGATTTCTGATAATACCCCAACGGTTCCCTGTTAACTCTCTCTTAGCTAACTAGACCTGGAGCAAATGGCGTGGTTCCAAGATTTGGGTTTTTTCGCTTTTGACAATTCCGTGTGTAACTTGTATTTTGTAGCAACATCATCAGTTAGCGGAAATCGGAAGGAAGCAGTTAGAAGGAGCCCTTCAGAATTTACAGGAACAGCTCCAGGTATGTACCAGCAATGTATGTGTATTTGATTTTTTCGTTCGATCATTCATTATTTCCAAAGACAATAATGAGTCCAGCATACATATTTTATTACCGTGGTAGATATATCTATTTAATGATTGAGGTCAGAGTAAATGCATTCTTGAAATAATAAAAAATTTATGTATAGTAATTAATTTAATTACAAATTGTTTATTCCTTGCGTAATAAATTCATTTGGATAAGCGATAAATATTAACTGTAATACATAACAACGATTGTTTCAAAATCAAGTAACAAACTATGTATGTGTGTTTCTTTTACTCGGTTATAATCATATCCTCTACACAAATACACAGCAAATGTGATTATGAGCTTTACAGAAGGTTGGATTCCATTCAAAATACTGATGAATGGTTTGATTTTACAGCTTAATTTATTGCAGCAGTCCCATTTGATCCAGAATGGCGATAAGAAGAAATCTTCAGGTGCTTTGCAACAATTAGCAACACAACAACATCAGTTAATGCAGCAACTTCAAATCACACAAAGACAGTATATAATTCAAACAGGTCTAAATATTCCTTCAATGGTCATGTCGGGTGGGAACGGAGGTACGGATCACTTTGGATTTTTCTTTTCCTAGTCTTTCCATCCTACATTTTCTATACATTCGAAAACACTCATTTGCCTCAACACGCAAATGGGGCATTGGGCCACACAATGTAAAACTTGTATTTCCTTTTAGTGCTTAGCATTATGAGTAAATCCTTTTGCGATCAGTTAGTACACAGTTTAAAGTCTAAAATTCTTCGATATTTTTTTACTGGAAAACAGAAGGGGTGTAGAATACTATGTATATATGTAATACTGGATGTGTAAAACTATTGTGCAACCAAGAAATTTTAGTACAGTGTGTTGATTCCAACTGGAATTCAAATCAAGTTTTTCAATATTTTCGCCCATACTGAGAACTGAGAGACGGGGATTCTGAAATTATAGAGGGTAAAGGTTGAAGAGAATCCCAGCGTTTGCATCCTGCCGTACAAAACGTTTAGTCTGTGACATGTATGGCGTAAGGAATTTTCTCACGTGCTTTCACCGACAGCTTACTTACTCCAGATTCTGGATTTAGGGACATGTGCTCTTTTAGTTGTGGCATATTCCAACTGCATGTACACAGAAATGTAAGTGGGTACTTATGTACAAGTTACAAGTTGTTTAGAGGCGAAGTCATGACTTGCCTACGAGTAACTTTGGGAACAAATCAGATGCAGACTCCAACACGTTATGTGACTTGTTAGGAGGACAAAGTTCCAAAGGGAAAAAACCTAGGGAAGGCCTCAAATTTTCGTTGACTACCTACTGTGAGATGGCAATTAAGTTTTCAAATTAGAAACCAATGACTTTTGCGGCCGTCAAGACAAGACTATTCCGGTAGGAGTCGTAAATTGAAATTTCTTGGAACACTATGTACTGAGTACAATGTACATAACCGTGGAAGGAAGGATCATTTCTTCTGTTTCTGAAGACAAGCCAAAATTGTCTTAAACTTATTACTGTTTCTGGTTCACATCTACTAATTTAAGTAGGTATGAGTAAGCATGTAATATTGAGTTGCATTAATCTTGATGCTGTGAGTTCGGGGAGTTTGACACAGCATTAAAAATCATAAGGTATTTCAATTATGATGTATTGCTTCTTCACCTAAAATACTTGTCAAAAATACAAAATCTCAAACTTTGTATCCAACCAATTTGTGGCGTAGTATCTACTAATAATTTAGAAAGGGAACTGCATGCATTTCATTTTCCACCCCTGAAGGCTAGGAATAGAAATTAAAGCAAGGAAAAACTTGTGCTCTTTGCCGATGCTGTTGTATTCCTCCGAAGTGTACTAAATATTATTGACTTTCGTTTCATCTTGACTTGTGCTAGAACAGAATAAATCAATTAGACTATGTACCTACCTATTCTCCGTCCTGCTTTACTGCCGGGAGAGATTGAAATTTTATGTAATATTTCTTGCGGCTTAGCCAACCAGCGTAGCCCAGTACTCAATTAAGTTATGACTTTGTCCTTCGTCGGAATTTAGGCAAGACTTACAAAAGTATTTAAAATTCTACTCAAGAACATTGTCGTCTAATTTTCCTCGATTAGCGTATTAGAAATTCAGTCATAAATAATGACTGTAGTAGCATAAGATAAGAGCTAATAACAAGTAAACTTGATTCGTAGGTAAGTCACAGCCGGAATAATAAACTGCCTTCGTACAAAAAATAGACTGAGCATAGCAATATGGCATAGAGATGAGGTAATAATATAAAAAGCATATCCAGCGAAATGTTTATCTGTCGGTGTTTACAATGTGCTACTAAAAGAGAGCATATATGTACCAGAATCAGTACAACGTCGCTAGTAATGACGATGAATAGCATTGTACTTGGACTAACAAATGAGTCATTAAGGTTTATGTTAGATGTAGGG
>JAAXYX010002664.1:0-16652 GCA_036851915.1 Ptenothrix huangshanensis
AATTCTTGAATTTCGAAGCACGGTAAGTATGTACCACAATATTTCTTACATATTATTTAAGTGACTGATTTCAGTACACTTGTACGATACAGTCTAACTTGGACGTGTAATATTTATACTCAGTTCTTGATTCTTGTTCATCCCTTGTTTGTGCAGTTATCACATAAAACCTAAATGTTTTGAATGAGATATATCAACATCTAGCTGCTAATAACTATAGATACTCTTTCTGTAAGTTGCAGGTGGAACCCGAATTGACCGTGCTGTAAATTCCAATAATGAGCAACATCAATAGTCATCAGGATACCGATGGCAATAATGAAACGGATACTGAAATTGAAACAATAACTGACTTTGATTTTGGTGTTGGAAATGCTTCTCATGAATTTGTACGAGTTTCACTCCTTCCACAGAGAAATGGTTCATCTCCAGAGAGAAGCGTCTCTTCTCCTGAGGTCAAGCTAATATTGTGGCTTCTTTTAGAACAAAGTTTTGGGCGCATCCGAAACATTTGTCGAAATGAATCTAAGGCCAGATCGAGTTCGGAATCTTCATCTGGATTCGAAGACTCGGACACTCTTTATGGTTCACCACATCGCAGTGACCACCTATATCCGATTGATGAGTTAGACAGTGCTAGCCCGACGTATCAGACCCAGTCTGATACGATAAGAGGAATTTCACAGGCTGAAGAATACACTCGAAAATTGCTACAATCTGTGGGCATCAATGTGCCATTCAACCTTCTCTCTGAAGATGAGAAAGCCCATTTATTCAACCAGTTCAGTGAGTCAAGTGACTTGCTCGCGACCGAAAAATATAATTCCGTTTTGACACTTTACGAAGCTCTGCGCCGTCGTTCGAAATTTCGAGAAAATTTTGAAGTCGTCAGTTTATTGGGTAGGGGAAAATACGGACGTGTCTTTTCGGTTAGAAACAAAGGGCTTAAACTCAAGACTGATAGTAGTGAGCAGGATGATAATCAAAACTTATACGCTATCAAACAAATTCATCTCACATTGGATTGTTTGGAAGATATCAAAATGATCCTCAATGAAGCCGCTATCCTTAAAAAGCTCAGTGGACATCCCAGGATTGCTCAATTTCATAACTCCTGGTTGGCCATGGATTCCGAAGATGTCTCATCTGCTAAAGACGACTCTCTAGTATTTTATTTACAAATGGGTTTGCACGGTCAATCTCTCAAACAATGGAAACGAAGTAATAGAGGTTTGCCGATTGAAATAGGTCAGTGTTTGCAAATAGCAAAGCAAATACTGGAGGGAGTAGTGTGGATCCACAGTCACAATATTCTTCATTTAGACCTGAATCCTGCAAATATCCTTTGGAGTGACGGAAGGTTCCAGGAGGTGAAAATAGGCGATTTTGGTCTAGGAGTCCAAGGTTCTTCTTTCAAAGGTCGGAGAGGAACTTCGCCGTATTGTGCTCCTGAAGACGTCATGACGCACAAAAGTGATGTATTTTCCGTTGGAGTTACTGTCTTCGAAATGTCACGGGAATTTACCACTTTATCAGAACTCATTTCAAGTTTGGATAGACGTCATTTCGTCACCGGAATGGAAAAATTGGATAATGCCATAACGTTTATGACTATTTCGAAGCCAGCTAATAGACCCAGTGCTTCGCAAGCATTGCAACTATTCCTGGACTGATTTTTGTTTGGATCGCATTGGAACAGTCCATGGATTGTTTGGAACTTGCTTACGCCCTACATTCACGATCAGTTGCAGAAATTCTCCTATCCTATTTATTAATATGCTATTTTTTGCACATTTACTCCTTATCGTGGGGTTGAGAACTATGTATGTATCTATGTATAATTTTCAAGTAAGATGATGCATGATTAATTGTGGTTTCTTTGCTGTCTGATCACTATTTATAATTAGGAGGTACAATTTGTTACATGAAGGTATAATTACCTAATAAAAAACAACATTGCAGTAAATAGAAATGCGTTTCTTCATTTACACTTTGTAGGTATTATAAGGATCTGTTTCGTTAATAGGAAAGGTATGAACATTTCTCGGTGGTGAAAATCAAAGCAATTTACATATTATTATACCATTTAATCTGCATCAGTTCTTTGTTGATGAAGCCTGAAACCAACCTTTCCCCTTCTGGGATAAAATGTAAGTTAAATTCGAATTTCCTCGCTTGCTATCCCATCTGTAGTTTCCACTTCCACAATTGCGTTTGAATTCACTGAAATATTTAGCAGTCGGTCCACGTCCACACAAAAAATATTAGGGCGTTTTTAAGGGGGAGCATCTTTATACCATAAAAAATCGAAATCAGATGATTTTCAAAAACTAAAAGTAGGCATTTTCACTTTTCGAGGTTTAACTCACCTAGCACTATATTTTCAAAGCTTAGGATAATGTGATCTATAGAGATGATTTCATGATTTATATTTACTATTACCCAGGAAGTTAGCATGCTGCATCGTATACATAACCTGAATCATCCCAAAATTGGTTGAATGAGTAAAGGAAGTGATATTGTCACATGCCAACGAAAAAAGTTACAGTCATTTTTTTTAATAATTATTTATTTTTATTTCTCTTCCGAATACGAAATCCCACATCAGAATACTTTGTAGAATTTAACTGGGGATGATGGGTAGTTTTGTTTTAAGTGGCGTATATATGACCACACCTGTATACCAAACGGGTTACATTAAATGCCAACTCGAAAATTTAAGTAGACACAAAAGAAATTTATTGTTTTAAAGAAGGATATTAACTACAAAGTAATTCTAATTTCCTTTTGTTTTCATATAATTTTCTTTTGTGTCGATTTAAATTTGCGAGTTGGCATTTAATATAATCCACTTGGTATACAGGTCTGTATATGACCAGTTTATGTACAATAGTATCATACAACTCCTTAGATGATGGTAATCATGATTACCTAATAAACACAACATTACAGTAATTACAGTTTCGTAATTTTTACAATAATCACTACCACACATTACGGTATCATTTTATATAAATATTTTAATATTTTTGCATCAGCATTTAAATATCTACAATTTATCAGCACGAATAGAGTTAGGAGTAAACTGATCCATTTTGTGGAGTTTTTACAGGTAATAATTATAATATGATAATTTAATACATTACACCTTTTTTGTTTTTAAATGTCTTGAATTGTAAATAATAGGTAATTATCCGTAATTGTATTAATAGTTACAGTTTCTTTAATAAATGATNAAATATCTACAATTTATCAGCACGAATAGAGTTAGGAGTAAACTGATCCATTTTGTGGAGTTTTTACAGGTAATAATTATAATATGATAATTTAATACATTACACCTTTTTTGTTTTTAAATGTCTTGAATTGTAAATAATAGGTAATTATCCGTAATTGTATTAATAGTTACAGTTTCTTTAATAAATGATCATTCAGCACAGCTTCATCATCTCCGGTCCTTATTACTACTAATTGTAATTATTACTGATTCATTTCGTATATGAATTTATATGAATTTATTATAATTAATTGAATAATTTAAGTATGTGGGATCATCATGAGGACAGCGTGTAATATAAATTAATAACTATTTTGTTCGTATTTACAGTTGCACAATCTTCGTCTTACTATTTCTGTACTTCACACTCAATTCCATACACTATAATTTATTTTATAACGACTATATTAATTCTAATTGTAAGACTATTTGAAGACAATCGATTTGATTTCACTCTATAGCCAACTCAAAATTCAACTCCTTATAATACCGTGTTATATGTTTTGGTAAAAATTACACATTTCAATTCTAAGAGACCAACTCGAGATGACCGACCAAGATTGATCCATCACTGATCCATGCTCGGCATCACATCACCATCAACATGAATATCATCCTCATTAATGCATATGTACACGTGTCGCAAGTATCTACATACACAATCATAGTTGGCAATAATTACTACTTACTTTCAGTTGACATCTAAATAAAAGCCTAAAATAAAAACTAACCTGCTTGAATCGATTTCATTCGTTGCGGTACAATACTATACAAGCGTCCTAATCTGATTAATTTCAAAGTTCTCTTTCTCCTCTTACGACATCGCATTTTTCCTACACTCGAGTAATTTATTTACAGTCAAGTCATATATAAAAATTGTACACTAACCTAACCCTCATGGTTTTTGCTTCGACTGAAACATGTATTTTTCACCCTAAAATCTGAAGTATCTACATACGCTTTTTCATCATCGACAGTAATGGCCTTCGACAATACAATTAGCAGGATTGCTTCTTGGATTCCTATAATCCTTCCTTATCCTATAATCAACGAATACCATTTTTAACTTATAACTTCAGCTACACTGGTTAGAATAATAATTATAATAATTACTATGCACATTACATCGTACGACTGCTCTACCCATAGCTTGTTTATATCTAAGTTCTACTTGCAACAACTATAATATTGAATGTCTTCGATATCCATATCGATATGGTTTAGAAACTACGGTAAAGATTATTTTACTTGTCGAAAGATATAAATACAACGTAGTATTGTTATAAATAATAATAATTTATGATTATTTTCTTTATTCCATCCAGATCCAGATCCCACTGACAATGCTCATACTTACTTTTTTGTCTGCGCAAAACAAAAATGTTCTATGTGATATTCTTATTAGCTTCAAACTTAATGAGAGCTCGCTAAGCATTGAACTGCAAGTAAGAAATAAAATGCTCGTTGTGTCGATAATTTCAATTCATCAAAAATCATAATAAAGACACCTACATGTATAATAATTATAATTACTAAATACAATCAATGTAGGCAAGTATTTTGCTCGGTAATTTACAAATTAGCATCCGTAATCCGGAGTATAAGGATAAAGTTGTATGAATAATTAAATATGTTATTTCATCAGATGAGTATACAACGTACGCGTGCAATTGAATTATTAATTATTTAATTATTATCATTATTACAGATGACAGATTACTCAAATTACAATCAAACATATCATAATACTGATCTGAATGGTTTTCACTCCAAAATTAAAAAAAAACATTTCAAACACTTATAATATTTCAAAAAAAATTGTCACAATTTATCTCTTTCCTCCCACATAATTATAATAAATTATTAAATATAATTATAATTAATATCCACATTCCATGTAACTCTACTTAGCTATATTTTTGCTTTATTTCTTCGCGCTGGTTTAGTTCACTTCATGTCTTATATCTTAACGTTAGAAAAAATTAAATGAGAATAAAGATTCTAAATATTTGTATTTTTTATGTTTATCTTTACGAAGAATATTACTACTGATTATTCATTATGGTTAGATACATAAATTCTCGCACAGAGGTGCGCTGTACACTGTACACTACGTAGGTTTTAGAAATACGAAAAAAATTATCATAGACTACTCACGTTATGTATAGTTATATGCAGATATTATAAATATATTACTATGATTTACTTTTATCTCATTTATTATGATTTATTCTATCCTTATACATATTTTAATTAATATAGATATATTTTGATATTTACAGTAGACATTAAAACTGTCATTATTACCTCTAACTATAGATAGTATTATGAACTGACTGAGAATTATCGATTATCTAAATTTGAATTTTTTACTGTTTAAGTAGACAGCATTATAATATATCAATCAGCATCAATATAATTTTTCAATTTATTTTTTAATTAATTAATCCACTATACACTAATAAATAATAATAATAGTTATATTGTTTATCAATTTCAAACGTCCGACGTCCAACATGAATAACAATGTACATACCTATGTAACGTACGATCGTTTCTTATAATTAATTACATTTTACACAACTGAGCATTTCAGTAAAACGATTTCAGAAATATAACGATGATGACAGCGATACAACGACGACGACGAAAACGACTACACGATTTTGTTTTTTGTAATTATATTTAGTTAGTTATTATTAAATTTACTTGTGTAATAGCTATGATTCCAAATTCAAGATCAAGATCAAAGATAGGTACATTTTCCTTAACTGTAACTGGAAATTTCCGAGACTAATACGTAACTATTATAATTACTTAGTGTTCCAGTTCAACACGCACCGATGCATTTATTACTGCATATTACTGTACCGTAACAGCATTTAACTTACAATTACACACAATAAATATTCAGAAGTCGATCTCGATTAGCCCATTATAATTTAAGCATTCGAAAATTTCGAAATATCGAATAGTATTCATATTGCACAAGTAAAACTTTAATTTAAACACGGCCATGTAAAATAAAAATCTACGATAATAATCACTTCAATGCGTCCCACATCAAACTATGGAACTAAAGTAATTCTTTCAATTTTCATAGCAGTTGACTCCCTCCAAATTAGGATCATGAATATGATTAACTGGAATTTACAGAGAGGCACTTGAATTTTAAAACATATTCAAGAGAAAGCCAAGTTAATAATAAGCGCAGATCGTTTTTTTAAAAAAAATTACGCTTCAAATAAGTACAGTATAACGCAGTACTACCAAGAAATTATAAATAAGCCTTCATATATTTAATAAATAATCAAAGAGTAGATTCAAATGTAGAGACATGAAGAATGGAGAAAAGATTAGCAAAAAGTATTTGATAGCTACACACGTTCATACGCTGTCTGGCCTATAATACCATACATTATGAGAGAATGAGAAAAAAATTGATTAATTGATTCTGAGATCAAGATCGAACAAAATTCTTAATAATTTCTCTTCAATATTCCTTCCATTTGTCGTTTTCGCTCCGCATTTAAATATAACACATTATGCAATTGTTAACACTGACAAATCCAAAAGCCCATCAACTAATTGTGTAATTAGAATTCTTTAGGTATGTATGCACTTATATAAATCTACACTACTTAAATACTATTCCCGACTGATATTATGTAAAACTTTTCAACAAAGTAATATGAAAATTCTTCCGGAGTTTTGTTTCACTTTATTGGGATGGCTGTGGTTGCCCTGCGCTGTCAGACATTGAACTTGTATTACTGGAGTTACTGTTATTCAGATTGCATTTATCTTCAGGGGATGCCGATGGATGCGTACCTGCCTCGACGGAACTTGAGTCAGGTCTAGGAGACTTACTAGAATTGACGGAAAGATTTAAATCTGATCGATTCTTAGTGGAAGACTGAATCTCTGCTAATGCTCCCGTCTCGTCATCACCACTACGATCGAGTACATCTTGATCCAACAAATCTTGAGCAGTGTCTTGCTCCAAATCTGGATCTGGATCCTCTGCAAGTTCAGTAGCAGAGGTACTCATTTTCTCAGTCAATTCGCTGTCCACACTTCCCACACTGCTCGCTGTTCGACTCGCATTGTTTTCATCCGAACTCTTTCCAGGGCACTCTGGTTTTTGTAGGATGACCAAGGATAAACTTCGAAGAATAGAGTCAATCGTTCCAAGCAGGATATTTATCAAATCCTGTGCAATGTAAGTCTTATGATTGAGAACATCTTGACTCGACATGTGTCCCGGGCTGCTTCCTTGTTGAGATTGAGAAGTAGCCCCTTGATTTCTTGACGAAGACGATGAGGGTCCTGCCACTTCTGCATCCGACCCTTCGGTGTTACAACTATTACGAC
Organism: Ptenothrix huangshanensis; assembly: GCA_036851915.1. Classification (NCBI taxonomy): domain Eukaryota; kingdom Metazoa; phylum Arthropoda; class Collembola; order Symphypleona; family Dicyrtomidae; genus Ptenothrix; species Ptenothrix huangshanensis. The sequence goes on from JAAXYX010002664.1 coordinate 7,652, forward strand.
GACCACGTGGGGACTGGCTACATTCCTTATCCGAATTATCCGAATCCACTTTACGCTTTTTTGAAGGCGCTTCACCTACAAAATCGAGCGGCAAGTAATATTAATATATTTTAATAAATATTGACCTTAATAGTGTATACATACCGTAAAACCTCTAATTATAGCCCGGGCTACCATTGTAAATATTGCCTCTTCTCCCCGGTCATCTTTAGAGGCCGGCTATCTTTAGAGGCAGGCTATCTTTAGCTGGTTTAAAAAATATGCACACAGAATTTTTTGATTTATTCGGATCTTTGTTGCGCAATTTGTCGACGTCCTAATAATAAAAACTAATCACTAAGCTCAGAATTGAGAAACAAACACCCTAAGAAATAGTACATATTACTATTCAAATTTCAAAGATCAATTATATGCTAATTATATATCAGCATTAAGGATGATTTATTCCTCCTCCTACACTTAAAATGCACGATGTATATTTCCTGTTATAATTCTTATTCATTAGTAAATATGTGTGTAATAATTATAATAAGTAATATCAAAGGAAAATTCTATTCTTCTATTTTTTACCCCTAGTAATAAGTAACACCTTTAAGAAACAATAATTACAACTTCGCTTGTTAAAAATATTAATAGTGACAAGCTGCCGGTAAGGGATTCTTTCGATGTATTGTCGCTTGACTCACGTGCTTTATTATTTATTTATTCTCGTGATGCTTCTAACTCTAATATAGGGATGATTACTGTTTGAGGTAACATGGTACCGTGAGCAGGTGCCGATTATCGATCATACTAACAACATATTTGACACCGGCTGTCTTTAAACTCAAATGCATGATTTCCCCGGCTATCTCTAGAGGCAGGCTATAATTAGAGGTTTTACGGTACCTAAGGTTTAAGATCATAATAATTTCGAAACCAATGGTTTAAAGCTACCTGAGGAATTTTCCCTGGCCTTTCTAGCTGACAACGATTCCAAATACGCGTGCAGACCCCTTAATGATTTATACACATCTTTCACTGAGGCAGCTGGCTCCGGCATGGGCTGTTTAGAATTTCCTTTCCCAGTCACAGTTGGGAGGTAGAAAAGCGAGAGAACTTTTAAATCTCCAAGTATTGTGACCGCAACCATTTCAATTTCTGACATTTGTTTAGCAGCAATCATACGGAAATCCACTAAAATTTGCTGCACCACTTTGATCATTTGGTCAGAAATAGCGATAATGTCATAGACCTACACAGAAAAGGCAGATTATTTTTCTTTATTTAATAATCAAAAATCATGATGGCAGCTTACAGAAAATGCAATATGAAGTGAAACAAAGAAAATTGAACAAAGATGACGAAGAACGTACCCTCGACATATAAGCTGCTAAAAAGTTAAATATGACGATATTCGTTAAGCTAGGTCTTTCTTCCAGGATAATTAGTTCAACATAGTCCGTGAAGTAATTTGTATTGACTAGCATCGTTAAGTATTTCCGGTCCAGAGTCTGTGTGGAATAAGAAATATTTGGAATAATTTACACCGTACAAAATGCACCATGAATTAGCAATGCGCAAAACCATAAAACTAGTAAAACTAGTACTTACCGTTGTATTATATACTTCCAGCCAGAGTTTAGGAAAATGAATGAAGTGAAGGGGAGCGGCTTCATATCCTACCATTGCACTTAGGGTAATCAATTCTTGATTCACACAGTCTTTCATAAATGCTACTCGACACATTAAATCCACAAACACATGATACTGGCTGTAGAACTCGTGTAGCTGCCTGTCGTACTCATCATCAGTTCCCTAAACAAACAAGTGAATAAGTGACATTTTTCATTGTCCCATCGTCATTATTAACCCTGATAATGAATAGGTACTACGTAATTTTCAAATTAATGCACTAAATACCTTGGCTATTTCCTGGCCCAAATGAGGAAAAGCCATTTGAAGCATTGGACGAGGTGGACGGACTGCAGGTTTAATCGTGACTCCACCGTGAGTTGTACGTTTAGGAAAGTATGGACCCATTGAGGCTCCCATACCAGAAGTATGAGCATCTTGACAGGCAGAGTGACAATGAACCATTAGGGGAACCAAAGTCCTCAAACATTCCACCGGCATGATGTATAAAAATTCGATCAATGTTTCTGTAATCATAAAAAATATTGTTGTATTCATGTTATTCATTCCACTTCGATTTAATCTCCATAATATAGAATTTACCAATTGCACTGCTTCTAAGATCCGCACAATTATAGGTGTTCAATAACGTCGCGAGCTTTCTTAAAACTTCAGGCCATTCCTTCGAGATAGAAATAAAACGGTGAATCTGAATCTCACTAGAATTATACACTTGCATTCCATGAGCGAATTCCTTAGGTCTGAAAGTTCTCAAAATTTCAGTGAGAATTGTAAGAAGCTCGACGATTTCTCCGGTTACATGGCATGCAGTTGCTTCGTGGTGCATCGTGTGGAGGATATGCAGTGCCTAAAGGACAGAAGTCAAAAACCTTTTAGTTAATATCACAAGCAACGAATAAAAACAAATAACGGACAATGAAATCCAAATGTGAATTCTAAATGAGGAAACCTACTTCAAATAGCAGATTCAAGCCATTGTTACAAACAGCGAAGACCCTGTCATCGAAAGTTTCGATTAAGATGCGGAATGCAGAGATTAAAGTTGACCAGCTCGATCTGCCGTCCAAAATCTGTACGGGAAATTTAACCTGTTGTCTCAATTCATTCCACTATTAAGCAATTATTTATGCAATACCAAAAGGATAATAAAAAAGAAAAAGTTACAGAGAAAAGCGACATTTCGCTCCGTTCGTCAGATACCTGAATATACAGTTGAAGTGTGCTTCGTTTGAACAAAGTCGTTTCAGTTAATTCCTGCTCAGTTGTCTCTGGCGTTTTCGACACGAAAATTTGCATCATTTTAAAAAGCTCGTCCACAGCCTAGAAATTATGAGATTAAAAAATAAAAGTTCAAACACAAAAATGGATAAAAATGCATCAGGTGATTGCCTGTATCACGATATTCACGAGAAAATGCAATATAGGAGAAAACTTACTGCTGGATACTGGGTTGGATACGGACTAATATTTTTAAAAGCCCATGTGATATTCTGATGCCTCGCCAACTGCATCGCAAAACTTCTTGAGGCTTGGCAACACATACGGAGGATGGAATAGTACGAGGGAAGCATCTGGCGATTAAACATAACCACCTCTTGGTCTTCGTGGTCAGCTCTGTAAGCAAAATCAGTTATCAGAATTATAGATTACCTACCTGCTTCGTTCGGCAACAAATCGCCAAAATATATAAATATTCTGTTTGTACTTACAAAATATAATTGAATCCAATTTGCTTGACAACCAAAGGATTCGTGACGATGCGATGGATATTTTCAGGACAATCCACGCAAACATGGTGCCAATACATGAGCAAAGCCTGTTTGTTGTGATGACACGGAATGCCTGGCTCGGATAGCTTTGGATGGAACAACTGCCACAAGTCCAAGAAGTACTGACCAAACTGCAGAGAAACCGAATTACTTTTATAACACGTTCTAACATAATTACCCATGAAATCTATAAAGAAGAATTTAATCCACAATAATGTTCCATACCATAAGCTTCTCCTGCTTGGATACAGTGAAATAAGTAAGAACAGCAAAATAAGCTGTAAGTTTTGTCGTCCCATGTATTCCGTCCGTGTAGTGACGACAGGGCTTGAGTAAACACAGAAGACGGATGTAGATCTGAAATTTCACATTTGCCATTAACTCTTAGTTATTCAAAGTCGCAGAAAACTCACAACTGAACGCTGAACTACCTAATTATACGCAGAGTTCGGAAAGTGGCCAAAACTGACAGTGGTAAAAACCGATACATGCCAATGACATTCTGCCAATTTTTGCCAGTTTTTACCAGTTTAGGACAATATGTTTGTGTCACTATTTTTGAAAAAGGTGGCATTTACCGAACGTTGATTATACGCTAAATAGGTGTAGGTAAATAGGCATATCACAAATTTCGATACTTACATCGTGTAAAACTCCTTGGGAATCTGCCGATAAAGCGACTAATTCTCTGCAATGACCACCATACATCTTTGTACTTCTGTACCCTTGACGAAAATGATGATTTGGAACCAATGATACCAAGAGTGACGCAGCAGCTAAAATGGTATTACATTTTTATTTAAACAACCTCTTTCCCACCTTGAATGCAAATTTTAGTAACTAAATTATGCTGCCTAAAACTCAGATTAGATATCCTCCGTACCGTTTCGAACGCGTTGATTCACATGAGAGATTAGGAAATGTTCAACCCACGTATCCATTGAATTCAGGCACCATCCATGAACAATTTTGTTTCTCGGAACCTATTTAGTTAATTAATTCGTTTTAAAAGCGGTATAACAAAACTGTACAATTGCATGCGCATTTCACATCTTAACTGGATACATATAATTACACAGTAAACAGTTCTACCATCAAGACACCTACCTGTGCAGCCAGCCATTCTAATGTGGGATAGGGGCAAATGTCTGCCACATCCAAAATCCTGCTAAGAATCAGTTCAGTAAATGACGGCATTCCAGGAGGGACTGCTACCAGTTCAGCCAGTAAGTTCAATACTTTGAAGAATGGATGACAAATCTGATATTAGAAAGGAAATATACTTCAGACCCAGTAATAACACCAAACAGATTTCTTTTTATTAACGCGATTGCGGAAACAAACATCAATAATAATGCTAATAGTACTCACGTCTGGATGCTTTTGAATAGCTTGGAAAATAGCAATGACAATATTTTCTGCCAACATATCATTCCAACGACAAAGTGAAAAAATCAAATTTCTTGTACTTGTGAAATTTATCCCATCTCGAATTTGTTGAAGTATGAATGGGAAACTCTGTAAAACGATAATTATAATTCAACGATGCTTTCCAAAGAATTTGAACACAGTACGCTTACTATATGTATTGGCTGTTTATAAAACAAAGCAAATAACACTTATCCCCCGGAACTCCACACTTGTGCTGAGAATAATTACCTTTCCACCAGCCGCTCCAGTCAGTGCTGTCCAATCATTTGTAGATAATCTCAAATTATTGGACTCATCTCTAGATTTTTCCACAAGAGTAGCAACAAGTGCAATCATTTTCTCCAAAGAAGCCACCTTACTTTTCTCTGCTGGAACTGTTACAATTTCTTCTTCGTCTTCTTCCTCATCACTACCATGTTCGGTCTGTAAAATTAACATTAATATTACAATTACTTCCGAAAGTGGAAAGTAGTTAATTCAGGAAATAAAAGGAACCTACAAAAGGGGTAAGAAAATTTACCTGGTCCTCCTTCTTGTTTCCTAAATAAAAGTTGACCATAACAGAAATGGCTTGCATGTTGATAAGAAACAAACATTCTTCATCGCCCATCTTGCTGAAATCGTGCAAAAATGTGAAATACTCTGTCAAATGCTTCAGATGTGGTTTAGCTCCGTGCTCCAACTATGAAAGAAATTAAATTAATTAATTCATCGTCATCTATTACACAACCGTGCAAAAAATCTCATAATTTAAAATTGATAGTTGCAAATGAGATAACGTGAACTTCCATTTACCAGAGAAAGTAAGCGTTTAATAAATCGAGTCACGCAGGAGAAGGAACCAAAGTCTGTCATATTAATGTCATTGGGATGATCACTAGCCTGTCCTTCTGGAAACTTGAGGTAAAACTGAAGCTGTCTTGGCCTACATGAGATTAAATATAAATTTTATAGTATAGTAAAAATGATCGAAAATCGCACTTTGAATTATTTTAAGAACAAACAGAGATGTACAGTAGTAGCTAGTAACGTAAAACCCACCTTAGCTGATTAATCACGTGGATGCACAAGCGTTGAAACATTTGTCGAACCATCTGATTGGGGCACTTAAGTAAAATCTGGACTGGCCACCAGTCCGTCTCAGCCATATGATCCAATAACCAAGCAGCAGCAGTGAGAGATGCAGATAACTGCTTCGTCAGCAACTCAACCCATTGAACCATGGTAGGTTTTTCCTTTGCATGGATAAAAGTCTCCAGGAAAAATGTCACGGATAATTTGGCTGCCATTAAACTAACATCCTCCTGACTCATCAATGACTGTGGAATCGCTCCACACGATTGCCACATAAAACTACAGGAGGGTGATAGATGAAAAAGTAAAGATTAGTAACTTTCATAGCATTTAAAAATAAATCGTGATGATAAGTAGTCAATACATGTTTGTAGCCACAATAAACTTACGTGACATAAGTATGTTCAAAAATATTTTTATCTCTCAAGAAATGCATGTTATCCTGCCAAATCCAGTCTTCTAATTCTTTGCTTAAATCGATGGCAAGCGGAACAGCTATTTGTGCATGTTGTTGTTTCTGAGATGAACCTCCTGGTAGAGAAGGCACTAAACTTCCTTCTCCAACAACTAACTGCGACGACAATGGAGTATGTCTTTCGTAAAACAACATATAAGCGCTATTTGTTTTCTCAAAGCTGAAGTCCATGAACTTATCAGTCACAGAGTCGTAAGTTTTTGTCTGTAAAATCAACATATCGTAAACATAATAAAAACATCACCATCCAATTCAAAAAAAAATACAAAATACATATAATCACTTATTCGACACGTACACTCATTTCTCCACCAAAACACTCCGCGGCGATTTGATTAGGATCAAACAGCTTCACTTCGGCATCATTAAACAGGTACCATTTATCCTTATTAGGACTGACACGATCTCGAATAAAAGAGTAATAATGACCCCCATCAGCTGTTCCCGTGTGAACAGTGACACCAATTAAATCATACTCGTAGCACTCCTCTTCCTCCGGATCTACTTCAGTATTTCCAATCACATCCATATTTTCATCACCGTCCTTCTCGTCTTTCTTCCCAGTAGCAGCCAACTGTTGTTTCTTAAGTTTCTCCTCTTGGTATTGCTGCGGCATCAAAGTTTTTTCCACATAGCCTGACATGTCCAAATGCATGGGGAAGGAGAAATGTGTGTTCACTTTCTCTTTCATCATAGTGATCATATTAAACGTGTATCGCATAGTGTTAAAACAAAGGATGCGAGGAAGTTTCTTGAAACAAGCTCTGAAATCGTTAACAATAATTTCGAACTTGTAATTAATACAACTAACTTTCGACTGACTTAATCACGATTTCTTTATTTTTACATTTAAAATATCAATACAATGTTAGTAATAATTATTTTAATACAGTTACTGACCGTTTCTCCGCTCGTACTTTCTTCCCACATTGAGAGCAAGTATACATATTGTCCCCTTCCAAAGTATCTTTCACCGTTACTTCGTTCAAAGATTCATACAGCGTCCTCATATCTGCCACCTGACACCGTACAGTGTAAAACTCTTCCAGAGTTCTACTAACATGGGGGCAATCCTATAAAAGCAAAATAGTAGCAACTTAAATAAGTGCATCTACGTACCACAATTACAATGGACTTTGGACTTCAATATGAAGGTCAACATACAAGTTTCAAGTTTTCAAGGTTCTCAGCCAACTTACCAGAGAGACTACATTGTTACTCGTCACTCCACAGAATAAATTTTTCACCAACTTCTTTAATTCAGGGGTCATTTCTTCCAACTTTGAAACCAAATCGATGAAAAACTCGGCCATATCCTTTTGCTCACCAGTATTCAATGGTTGATGGTCCATCTGATAGACTTTGCAAAAACTCCTGGGATTATAAGCTTTCCGCTCACTTTCCATCAGGTAGGCAAACATTCTCTGCAGTTCCCGTAAGGTTTGTTCGTGTTTTATTTCGGTAGAAAATTTCGCTGAAAGTATTGAAGCTCGAGCTTGTGGCATCATGTATAAATGTTGCATACAAGAAGCCATGTAACAGGTTGCGCCTAAATTTGTTAAGCCAACGTAACCACATGAGGAACGTCCGTCTTCATGTGGCCAATAGTCCCAGGGGTATGGAGCATGGGAAGCTATAACATATTACACATCAATATCAATTCTGCATTCCATAACACCTTGCCACCATCAATTTATAAAAATACTATTTAAAGACAGTCACGAATACTCACGACTGCACTGACGTTGAAAAAATAAAAGAAGAGTGACATGAAACTTGAGACTCACAAGACTGGTGTTGATCCATAAGAAGATTCTGTAGCAAGTAATAGTTCTCAACAGCACTTCGACACATCTCATTCAATAAATCAAATGCAGCTTGCCGTGAAGCTTGAGACTTGCATTTGGGCAGGTATCTCTGATTTGGGGACGGAAGTGCAAATAAGCAATCGAAAATTTGTTTTAAAAACTGCTGTCCATCCTTACTGGCTTTAAACGGCGGGTTATGCTTCAGCACCACCGTGATTGTATTCAAAAGACCCACTAGTCCGTCATCATTAATAGTATTATGACGAGTTTCCAAATAATCTCTTCCTATAATATGTTTACTCAGCGTTCGCGCCAAACCATCAAGGTCAATCACACAATTGTCTGGGTCATCAATACTCTCTGAAAAAAACACATCCGTGATATACTGATACTCTCTAAATAAAGTAACGATACCAATTCAAAAAAAACTTGATACTAATGTCCTTATTTAACTTCTGTGCTGTTTACCTCTAACAAACTCTTCATCGAGACAATCCAATAATCGCCCTAAGAGCCAAAAGTAATCTCTACACGCTGGGCCATACGGCTCTTTCCCCTCGTCATAGGTGTGTACAGGAAGCTATAAAATGATAACCACGATAAATTAATTACCTTACTATAAAAGGTTAAACACATGGCTGGGCTTCATAATGCACGAACGCATGCAAGTACAGGCGACAAATATACTGGACAAAACAAAATCAAAAATAAATCTTTGGGCCTTACCTCATACCGCTGCGGAGGCTTGAGAGCAAGCGAAGCTGTCAGACACAGTAGTAAATGGCTAACTAATTCCGGCGCGTATGAAA
>JAAXYX010002665.1:0-16651 GCA_036851915.1 Ptenothrix huangshanensis
TAATTATTTTGAATTCCAAGTTACAAAATGTACTGTAACTTTTGCACTGTTGATTCCTCCAGGACCTTGTTTTCACGCCTGTGTAGAAAATAAAATTTGCTCTCTAACAATGGTCAAATTGTGCAAATTAGCTTATGGCCACTATTGCTAAGGTCGGGTCCCAAAAATGCCCTATGTTATTTAATGAGAATTCATGTTTCTTTAAAGGACGGTATAAACGACGAAAAACTGTTCCTCCATTTTGATTTGAAAGAAAAGTTACTGAGAATTGATCGAGCTTCAATACTGTGAAATATTACTGGATTCTAATGATGGCCACATAGTCAAATTTAGGGCCCAATATATCCCATAAACGCACAGAGTTCTTTATGAAATTCCAAAAACGAATTCCTTTCATTGGTATCCATGTCAATTTGCTTTGCCCTCAGTCCGGACAAAATTTTTAAATTTTCAAGACTCACAATGGTCCTTAAAATGAAAAACAATTTTGACAATTGCACAAAGTGCTTTGTATTTTGAAAGATGAAACGGTCGGCGCAATTATCAATTATTAGTTTATAGAAAAGTTGCATTGTTACTGCAAATCGCAGTAAGTAATCACTGGGACTGGATAAATGGACTCATATCACTCATGTCACTCAACGGGTACATTTAAGTCGTCAAAAATGCAACTAGAAATAACGCTCGTGAGACACGGGCATCCCAGAAAACGAGTTAGCAATTTGTGCGCTTGAAGCTAAGAAACAAGGGTTAATTTTGTGCACGTAAAAGAGAAAAGCATGCAATCTTAAAAGACGTTCGTGCCCCGAAAATTGTGTTTAATTCGAAACCAACTTTGTAAACCTCAAATCACAAACATTTGGATATTTTTCTATTAGATTTACAAGGCGCGCATTGCTGGTTGTTTTAAAGTTTTTGCAACATGCATACTGGCATGAAGTGAAAAGGTCTTGTGTCTCAGCACGGTTTACTTTTCGAGATGCCTTATGTAACAACAGTAACAAGACTATTTGAATTCCAGCCAATATAAAAGCGCTGCTTATTTTTGTGGACTACCATAAAGCCATTGACTCTATCTCCCGTGTTTTGTTCCTTCGCAAGCTTAGGGATCAATTCTATTGTAAACCTTACTTATTGCGAGTGCTGGCGAATTTTCTTGCTAATCGTTACTACAGAATCAACGTAAATTACCAATTATCAAGTGACTTTTCTGATAATATTGGTATACCGCTAGATACCGCCACTGGTCCGATGTTTTTCTTAGCATTTATTGATAATATTCATGACGCTAATCAAGATAAGTACATCATATTTGCGGATAAACTCCTCATCATGCTATTTGATACCTGCATTAATACACTGTACCGGAAAGCAAATGAGACACTTTCGTATGCCAACAGCTGGTCTTTAAGTAACTGTTTAACAATCAATACAAACAAGACGAAGTATGTGTCACTTTGTAAACAAGCCATCTCAATCCATGTGACTATAGTTGTGTTAGCTGTTAGTCTCTAGTTTATTATCCATGTGGCCGATTCTATTAAGTAAGATATAAAAATACTTACTGCAATTTGCAAAAAGCAGCTTGCATGCAAGTCTGCCAAAGTGTTTTCTGAAGGCTGAATAGGTTGACATAACAATGTATACAACTTTTTCATATATTGCATACATGTAAGTCATGTAATTTTTAACATTATTGAAATACATTGCCGAAAAAGGAAGTCAGCACCTATGTTGTACATACAAAAATAAAAAAGTGTTTCATGGTTTAAGTATTGTCGTCTTTACATTTTAAGTTTCCACTGACGAGCAAACATTTCCAACTGCTCATCAAGAATTCGAGTGAAAATTTTTTATCGAATGCAGCGTGTAAAAATACTCGAATTGACTTAAAAGCATATTGCGCACGCTCATTTTCGTTCGCTCAGATTCGAAATTTGGCCTCAAAATCCAAAATGAAGGTATTTAGATGGCATTCAAACATGATAATTTTAACAATCCAAACCTATGCACAATCTACAAAATTATCAACCTATGTATTTTCGTTGCCTAGAGGAGACAACGTACTAAACTAGTTTGCGGCATCGGCAAGGAGTCTTTAAAAGACCACAATCCTTCCAGCGACCACAAAACATCGCGTTTATTTTACATTCCAATTACCTTAAGCATTTTTGCGGTGTTATTGAACTTTAATTACTCGGTGTTTTTACGTCCGCAATGCATTTTATGCCAGTTTTAGGTCACCGTGGTTATACTTAATGCGACATTATGAAATATTTCAAGCCTTATTGCGACCTTAATAAACGCCGCAAAAGTTATTGCAACCATAAAGGCCGCAGCAAGTCGGTTTGCGATATTGAAAACGCTGTAAAACTTATTGCGACAATTAAATGTGTGCAATTGGATGCGCATGCATACTTGCTATGCTAATGCTGTGTGTTTCTCCGCAATGGTGACAACACCACCACCATATTATGATTACAATCAATACAAATGTATCTGTATATAAAAAAATGATTATCTATGTAAATCAAATTGAACTATATACTACACTACTATTTGATTTTTTTGAACAGTGATTGTGTTTGACGATAAAAACCGGAGGTGATTTGAGGTGTGTATGGCATGTAGGGATTCTGATCACACATTGTCCGTCAATGTTATTGAGTTTTATGGATTGGATGCAGATTGTACCATGTGTACGATTGTGAACGAACCATAGGAAGTGGTTGGGTTGTTCGAAGATAGTGAAAGGGTGACGACTGGTGCTCGGTTCAAGGGTGGGGCGGTCCGAGGACCAGAAACGCACCTGCGGCTTACGGGTGCCGTTTAGGCGAGTTATGTGCCCTTAAGAATGCTGGCGGTAACAACGAGATTAGGGATTGTAGGTTAACGAGACTCAAGTGTCATACACACATGCTTAAAGTGTAATTAAGTAAAACAAGGCAAAATTTAAAAACAATTCTCTCAATATGGAGAGTTAACATCTACTAAGGTACAACCGTGTACCATACAGTATATAACAAACACAGTAAATAATAATACAATAGAATTTCCTGAAGAAATCAGTCATGCCCAAATATTACTGGATGTCCTTTACACATGTAGGACGTAGGAACTTTCGGATGGCTTCAGTCAACTTCGGGTTTAGCTGCAACCCATCCTTATTCACTATGTAACCGAGGATTTCAACTTCCTCGTAGCCTAGCTTACACAGGTTTGAGCTTCAAGTTGTTTCCAATTTTTGAAACACTTTACGCAATTTATTGACATTCCCTTGCACAGTAGCGTCTGCTATCTGCACGTTGTCGATGAATTTCATGCAGGTATTATACCGTAATTCTCCAAGCACCTCGTCCACTACTTGAGAAAAGAACGAGTGCCCGTTGCACATTCCGACGGGCACACGCACAAACCAAAGTCCTTATCGACAGCCACATCGTAGTAGCAAGACTCTAAATCAAGGGTACTGTAGTACCTGGTTCCTCTGAACCAATGGAGAATGTCACTAATGTGTTGTAATGGGAAGGCCAACTTTTTGGTCACTGAATTATTGGGTCTGTAGTCTATCACTAGACTCCGACTACCGACTACCGACTACCGACTACGGTGCATGGAGCACCGCACGGAGAGCTCGACTTTCTGATGGTATTTTCATCTAACAGTTCCTTCGCTTGCCTATTCATTTCGTCATTCCTAATGCGTCACTAGTGCGATACGCACGCATTTGAATAGGCTGACTCTCACCTGTGTCGACAGGGAATTTCTTTTTCGCATATGTACCTAAGAAGGCACCCTTGAACATAAATATGGTGTAGTAGTCCCGCACGATAGTATTTACAATGCTGAGCAGGCTGGTTACCCCCTGCATGAGCTAGTTTAAAGGTACATTGCTGTTGTTACCGGTGGCCATTACTTCAACGCTGGTTATTATTGCCATTATTGCGTTTTGGTCGCTGGCCAACTTTTCCGCCGCCAGGTTTCCATTAGCCCTTTTCACATAACACGGCTTGTTACAATTATAACAAGTAACGGGGTCAAGGGACGGTCTACGTTGCTGATTTTGCTGTCTGGGAACATAATTCGAGCTGTTCCCACCCTGAGACAGCGTCAGGATGACTTGATCTTGTTTAGATGAACATTAGAGTGGTAAGCGCAGAGATTAATTGTATTACGGAATTTTTCCATCAGACAAAATGTTAAATGCCAGTAGAGGGATGTAAAGAAGTTAGTTTGCACGCAAAATTAATGACTTTAGCATCTAAATTACGTTAATAAGGCTGTCGCACTGAAAAATCATTTTTTGATTCCAATTTATTTTATACAGTCGATTTTTACGAATGTGTTTTGCACATGTCGTCTTGGACTTTCAGTTCCAATTGCACCAAACGGAATGGAATACTTTTATGCACTGAATGATTTTGACACATTTATAAAGCAACCTCAGCCTCAACCTCAATTGGATCCTGTTTTCTAAAGGGGTTGGGAAATTTTCGACGAATATGTGTTTTGTATTTGCGAATAGGTTCAGTTGCAATTTTGGTTTCAAAATCAGATGTTTGTGTTCTGCTTGTGTAGGCGTTAGAAGAATCCATTAATTATACATTCCCTAGAATTTTTTATAATAAGGCCCATCGCTAACTGATAACCAAGGCGAACCAACCAGGAAAAATATGATGAAAATAGAAATGCAGATTTACCCTAGGTTTGCTGTCTAAAGTTGTCAATAATATGGGTCCAAATCCGAAAACGCGAAAAAAACCCGGAAAAATACGGAAAATCAGGAAATTGTCTCAAAATCAGGAAATTTCAGGAAATACCAGAAAATTCCTGAAAAATAACAAAAAGGGAAGTTTTTTTTAATTTTAGCAAAAGTTTAACTAATTGTTTTCTAATTTTTTAAAAAGAGTAAAAATCCTTAGAAAAAATATGCAATTTTTGATTAACTAGGAATTTGACAACAAAAGGGTTTTTAAAATTTAATAAGATGTAAAAGCTCTAACGCCATTTGCAACATTTTTTGGATTGGTTTTTGCAAGCTTTACTGTGAGAGGATAAAACCAAGATATTAATTTGTAACTTGTGCACAAATTTTAACTGAATGCTGCAGCTTTTATTAACTTTTAAACATTATCTTGCATCTAAAAATATCAGAAAAAATCAGGAAATGATAAACGCGAAAACAGGAAATACTAGGAAATTAAAAACAAAATATCAGGAAATAAAAACTAAAAACTTCGCGGTACAGTTCCAAATGCAGCGACAGCCAGCTGCAAGCTGCTTGGTTCAAAAACATAGGCTGCCGATAATTAAATACTTTGGGAGGAATCCGATCAAAAGATTGTATGGATTCAGAAGAGCCTGGGCAAAAGAGTGTGTGGTCGAAAGGGATGGATGGTCATGAGAGTGTGAGACCAGTGGAGGGCGAATAAAGGAGAGTGAAAATAATTAATGATAAGCAATATCTAATGCTGTATGAGTAAGCTTCTAAAATAGAAGTGCTACCTACAGACTTTAGTACAGCAAAAACCGTGGTACGATAGGTGATACGCCTGCAGGTACCGATACGGAACTATCATCATCATCTCTTGTTTTGAATTTCATAGCCAAGATATTTGACGGTAAGTTCTGTCGCAAGGGAAGGGTCACTCCTTTGAAAGTGACATGAATCTTACTCATCCACTTGGGAAGGTATACTTGCAAATGTGTCTTATTGGCATTAAAGTCAAGATTATGTTGAGCAGCAAACACTTCACATGTCTTCAGTAGCTTATTTAGGGAGTGAACACTAGTTGAAATGAGACATACATAAATACATAAACAACAGAAAAAAGAGCATTTGACAAATACACATAGATACTGAAAAATACAACTTCAAAACGTTTGGAAAACATGGATACACAAGCAGAACACAACAAAACGTTTAGACAATAATACATTATACTTAGGTAAGTGGAAACGCTGGAATGGCTGCAAGCTTGGACGAGATACGTAGGCGGCAAAGAATTCAGACGGCGAGACGCTTCAACGTTCAACCCCTTGCTTGTGTGATCGGACTCGACGACATTAACAATAGAACTCTTAACAAAATAATTTTAAGGGTGCTAGTTAATTGGAATTTCCAACGTAGTAACTGTTAATAAGTTTGCTTGGTCTAGTAACCGACTTCATTTTTATATCTGCTTACACGACTTTGGGTCAACGGTCGAAGTTTGACCTCAATTCTCTCGACTCCCATTGGTCAGATTTTTTCGGTGTGATGGCAATAAATATAAATGATGAGCGTGTAAAACTTTACCTGGTGGTAAAATGTTTTACAATTATCGGACTGATTTTACGTAAGACCTATTTTGTTGTTCTAAAAATATTTTAGCTGCCATAAATTACGTAACGCTCTAAACGTCCTGTAAATGATAGTTTTTGCGTTACGCAAGGTGGTTGTGGGCCCACGTTTGTCATTTTTAGTATTATGTATTAAGTATTTGATCAAGATTGTTCGACATAAAATTTCTAACAAACTTGGTATTTTACATGTGGCCTCGAATTACTTGATTTGTGAAAACTTGAATTAGGGTCCATTGTACGGTCCATCTTCTCAAAAAATAGATCGGCATACGTTTGTCGTCTCCCTTTTCTGTAGGACAATCGCTGACGCTCTAGTTCAGGGAGTAGGAAATCCCGAACATTTTTCACGCAATTTGCGGTTGTATTTGCGAAGCCAAGGAATTTAGATATTTCTGGCATAATCCAGGAAACCTGGGAACGGATTGATACAACATTGTCCAACGCTCTGTATTAAAATTAAATTTATTGTTATTCAAATAATTCTAATAAGCATTTTAGACACAAAGCATAATGTACTTTTCAAAGAACAACCATGTGGTGTTTTTAAACAATATTCGGAGCCTGCCAAAAGGGAAAATCAGAAAAGTTAAATAATCTGTAAGCGTGCTGCTTATATGTATTAAAACTAAAATGTGGGGAATAATCAGAACATGCGAGCCGGTCCGGAACTAAAATTTCTTCGTGCAGTTTTATGTAGCCGTAGGCTTCATTCATAAGCATTTGGAAATCGAATAAGCCAATAATAATAATAATAAATTGGTGGATTCATGGGAGAGAGAAAAACTTTAGAAGTCACTGTTGTACAATTGCAATAGCCTCACGACTCAGTATATCGAACACAACAATTTTAAGCAAAGCTTATTATAGCGATAAGCATAATATCGTTAACTAAAGTACATAATAATCTAAAATCTTTCTTAAAGTGAGTGGTAATTGTACCTCTAGCTCCTTCATATACATAAACCTATTACTTCAATTTCATCTAAATCGTACGTTTTTAAAATAATTTACTAAATAATTTAATAATTTAGGAATTCCTTCCAAAAAGCAGCTGGGGTAACTTAAAGCGCAACTGTAGCTTTTGCAAGAGTCGTTGGGGGGCAGCTTGGCGAACGCCTTAGAGAAGTCGTGTATATGCAGTCTACAATTTCCCCGTCATCCAAGGATTTTGTGATATCTTCATAAAAGTCGAGCAGGTTTGTAAAACAATGCTTACAAAGGAGAAATCCAGGCAGTGTATTTTCAAAACTACATTTGCTGAAAATTTTCTCCCAAACGAACTGCTCCATAAGTTTATAGCATACAGATGTTAGGCTTATTGGCTTATAATTACTTGCCTCTCCTTTTGGTCCTGCCTTATATATGCAAGCAATATTTGCAGATTTCCAGTCTCGATGTAAAGTAGGCGTGGCAAAGGAGATGAGAAATATTGTGGTTAGTGGTTCATTTAGTTGATGACAGCACTCTTGTAGAACCCTTGGAATAATCCCATCGCTTTGTAAGGATCTTTTATCTTCCAAAGCACTTTTTCTCTACGTATTAAAATATCGTAGTGTTGGTCATGGTTTGTATCATTATTAATGTTCCACGTCTCAGTAGTCTCTGTAACATATACACTTTGAAACTTATCTGCTAAGGTTTTTGCTGCTTCGGTGTAGGACGCTGACTCCTTTTGGTGTGTGCAGCATTGGGGTTTTAGGTGTTGCCTTGGTAATGCAATATTTGTAGAACGCCTTTGGATTTATTTTTGCATATTTGCAAGGCTTCCCTACGTGTTCTCGTCTGCGGTTTCCCAGTTTCGTGCTTTTTTGTATGCCGTCCACATCACAAATTTTAAACATGGGGAACACTTAATGCATTGTTAGTAGGGTATACGCTTGTTATCTACGGCTTTAGCCACATTGCAAGGGATAGTTTCCTTATCGTTAAAAATTTGTGGTATGTACAGAGCTACATTTTTACACACTGTGTCCTTAAAAAGTTTCCACTTGGACTCCAATGCTACACATCTTGCAAATTTGCTGTCCCAATCAAAAGCACCACGTAAGTGTCGTAGCTTGTTGTAGTCACCTTTTTATGTAATTAAATTTGCACTCTGTACCACACATTGCACTTATTCACAACATGGTCACTTTTGCCAAGTGAAGGGAGGGCAGCAAGTAACTTAAGTTTCACAATTGCAATGGATGAAATCGGTTTGCGAATACTGACCTCAGATGGGTTATTCACTTTTACTTTGTAAGTCTATTTCATGGGCACAAATGTTTGTTCTGCTGTACAGCATCACTCCACCACCCTTTGAAGCTATTCTAACTGGCCTAAATATATTATAACCATTGATGCGAACTTTACTGTCTGAGGAGCTTACGTTTAAGTATGTTTCAGTTATGCCAATTACCATTGGCATATTTTGCACAGCAAGATGTCTTAACACTTCCAGTTTATAATGTAGTGACAGTTTATTCCAGACAACGTAGGACGTCTGGTATGTAATCGCTCCATCGCCGTGGTACTCCAAATGGTCGTGGTACGTAGGTCGCGTATGTTCATGCACGACGTCTGCAGTAACTTGTATTCTTCCCGTATGAATTTTGCCTAGGATATGGAGCATTGCCATTCCACTCCGTGCATTGTGCATTGCTTATTATAAGCCGAGTCAGCGTGTTGCGTTGAGTTGAGCGAATGAGTGAGTATATCCACCGCACCTATACCGAGCGGCAGCTATAGGCCATATTACTATAGCCTCAGGCCCTCAGGCCGCACGACGCCGCACGCACGCATTATTCAGTCAGTATGCACATGCGGTCCCGTTTGGAACAGATCTGCTGGACTCAGTCCGGGACTGAGGACAAGCATTCGCTTTTTGTATTTGGTAGGGTGGTGTTTATTTTTTCTTTGCTCTGTACCAAAACAAGTGAAGTCATCCTACGTCATGCTACCAAGGTTACGAAGTATCACATATGAAACGTCTCAACGTCTGGTTTTTTAATTATGCATTCGCTTTTAGTATTTGGTAAAGTGGTTATTGGTAGAAAACCCCACTCCGAATACTACCCCACCCCCCAACTTTTGTGACACCTTTACTCTATTATCCCATGCCTGAACATAGCCCCATATTTTTTTGCCTGATAATCTATTTTTAATTTGTACTGTTAAATACAAGGAATGAATAATTATTAAGCCAGGAGAACAGAATTTATATGCGTGGTTTTTGGAGCAGAGAGCTAAGAAACTACCAGTGCCCAGACGTTTGGTGGCCAAAATAGTATTAAACTGTTTAACTAATAACCAATTGTTGAAGAATTAACTCAATTTTGTGAAAAATTTTGCAGTTTATTACTTTCGTAATTTCTTTCTGTGCTATGCAAATAAAACCCACTACTCGATTACTACCCCAGGTTTTTCACACATTTTTTTCGTTTTATACTATACTACCCCAGAGGTTACGAGTGCACCGGTACGGTATCTAAACCGCATTTTGAGGCTACGGGTTACAGTTCCGGGTCAAATGTTAAATAGGACTTAACATGTGTTTTTCAAATTTTAATTCTTTTTCAAAAATCAGTTCCAATCAATTCAGAAACATTGAAAACTTGTACTAAAAGAATTACAATAGGAGCTGTAAAAAGAATACAAACGAATTTTTAATCCAATTTACAAAATCGAAAAATGCATTTTTCGTCATTTTTCCCAACTTATGACCTGGAAATGTGACCCGTAGCCTCCAAATGCGGTTGAGATATATTTGAGATTTTTGTGATCTCTAGTAAGGATGCAACAACTGCACATGACCATTTCCCGGATCCGCAGGTTACATTATAACCAGTCCCCCGGTCAGTAATAATGCTTTGAGTTTATATGAATGAATGAAATTGTGGTAAATAAAGAAAGCAATTTAACGGAAAAAACCTAGTCAGTGATAACAAGAAAACCCTTGGCTACTTTTGTTTAAACAAGAGTTAGAACCAGGAAGGGTTTGAGGGTATAGATTGTGTGAGAGAGTTGCATTTTCGTCGGATACCAACCACTGCACTTCCGAGCTCAATCACATATAAAGTACATTTACTATTACCAGGTCAGTACGGTATGATTCATATTTTATGTCAGAAATGTCCAAAATAGGTTTGACAGCAAAAAATCAAATCAAAAAGGTGTAATGGCTATGAAATCCAAGAAGTTGAATCATTAAGGTTTAATTGCTATGAAACCCAAAAATAATCAAACGCCCGTGAAACACGGGCATCCCAGACAACGTGTTAGCTTGTGCACTTCAAGCTAAGAAACAAGAGTTAATTTTGTGCACGTAAAGGTAAAAAAACAAGGATTCTAAAAGCAAGTCTCAGTTCAAAAATTACACTTAATTCAATGTTTACCAACCTAATTATACAGCTAGGCATCCCAGACAACGTGTTAGCTTGTGCACTTGAAGCTAAGAAACAAGAGTTAATTTTGTGCACGTAAAGGTAAAAAAACAAGGATTCTAAAAGCAAGTCTCAGTTCAAAAATTACACTGCGTAAAAGTTTTTTCGTGTTTAGAATTGCAACCAGACAAGTCCACCGTCAATTTTTCCGGGTAGAATTGGCTTACAAGTTTTTGATTAGCTGTATAATTAGGTTGGTAAAGATTGAATTAAGTGTAACTTTTGAACTGAGACTTGCTTTTAGAATCCTTGTTTTTTTACCTTTACGTGCACAAAATTTACTCTTGTTTCTTAGCTTCAAGTGCACAAGCTAACACGTTGTCTGGGATGCCCGTGTTTCACGGGCGTTTGATTTTCCCTTTAAAACAGTTTTTGATTCTTATTGAGTTTCACTTCGTATGAACCATGAACCACTGATTTTCAGCAAAAGTTGTTCAAAATGTCAGAAGAAAAGTGTTGACTCAAAAAAGACGTCATTTTTTGTACTTTCTTTTGAAATCGTTTTTTTTGTTCTTTTTATGCAACACAAAGCTAATCAACTGGGATGAGTACCCAGGCAGGTGAGCAAATTATTTTATCATAAATTAAAATTATTTGTTCACCTCAGCACGTCGGTTTTAGAGCTGGGACGGGTACCACTACGGGTTTATTGAAAGCGTTAAACTAGTTTAGTTCAACATTGCATGCATTTTGGATAAAAAAATGTGGCACTTCGATTAAAAAACGGCACGCCAGTTATCTAAAATGGCGTCCCGTGTCCGGTTTTTTTTTAAATATTTATTTCCATGAAAGTTAAACACTAAAACCGTTCCTCTAAATGTATCAGTGGCGTTAAATTACATTTTTGGGAAAGGTTAATTTGTGATAACTCTGATAAATTAGTTTTGGCATTTTTGTAAGTACGCGTTGGATACATGCATTTGCTGCATTAGCATGTAATGCGATGTAATGAGCTTAGTTGTCAACTCTAACAGTGACAAGCACTGATTTCCACAGACCATTTTTTAATTTTGAAGCAATTCATTCAGCGGAACTTGATCTTTGTCATGTTTTGTTCACCAACGCCTCCATCCGTTTTTCGGCATGCATTGAGGTAAACATTGGCGATAATTATTGAGTATCAGTAATGACTATCTTAACGCCGTTCGTCATTTTCACTGGTCTGTAGGTTATGGTATATCGTCGTAAGAAGACTAAATTCAACAATCTTTTTGAAACAAGCGCTGAAAATAATCGAGATCAATAAACGATTTCAATTTTTTGGAAAAATTCAAAAACCAAGATATATTTGATTAAGCTTCCGAAAATTTCGGGTTTTGACTTATTGCAACAAGATTTTGCTTGACATAAGAACGTGCAAAATGTGACGTGCGGCGTTAAAAAACAAAAACCTGGCCAAAGCTAAACGCCGGTCGTCGCCTTTATTTTCAGAATACCAACCAGAGGGATGTCAATGTAATGTATGGTGATTTAACATGATTAAAATGCTATTTTATAAATTATAAAGCAACTCGGAAAACAACTTGAGCGGGATTGCAAATTTTTTAAATTGAACATTTACAAAATCGAAGGCGTTCGTTGAAAAAGTTTAACAAGGTGCCAATAAGTTAACATGCTTGCTAGACGAGTTTTCGCATTTTAATCAAATTACCCCTTGCTCACGAGCAACAATACTCACGCGTACGAGTACTTGCGAGTATGCAATTACTCGCGCATTCGTTACTCGCGAGTACAAGTACTCGCCATCCCAAGCGAGTACTCGCGAGTACGAGTAATAGCGAGTACTCGTCATAGCCCTAGTTTTTATATACTGTTGAGAATTTCGGTGGCCTTGAGTATTGAAATGTTACGATCACAAGTTTAAAATAGAATGCAGTAGGAAACGCTACAAAATAGATCCTCGTGTTAATTTAAAGTAATTAAGCTCCAGAACGTTCGGATCGTCGGAACGGAACGGAACTGATTAGTCTCGGAATGCAAAATTTCCGTTCCGAAAAATTCGAAACGGAACGGGTCAAGGCAATTTCCGTTCCGTTCCGAATGAAGCTCTAATTTTGATTACCAAATATCGTAGAAAAATTAATAAAGAATCACAAAATAAAGCACTTTTTACACATATTTTTAGCACTATATAACGACATTTCGTTTCGAACAACCTTTCATTCATCAATAATTATTTGTAACTTACTGGGTGCCAGCCAATCACAGGCTAGATAGAGGGTGGAGGATAAGGGCTTGACTCCAAGCCCAGTGCAGTTTTGTTTCAAGCTCTGGTGGGGAAATTACAAAGAGCTATTGCTAACCAAGTTTAATTATCACCTCTTCTCCTACATTTACCATTTACATTTAAACTGGCATGTTCAGTGGAATCATCTTTATTCTGTGTTACCTTTCTTGGCGTTATTTTCTTCCATTTAAAAAGTCAAAAGTTGATAGTCGACTCCCTTGGCTTCTAATATTAGTAGCGTAACTAGGAGTAGGACGTGTAGACCTCGGCCTACAAAGAATTTTTAAAAATAAACTGCCGTCATTATGATTTGCACAAAAAAGACGCAGGTTTTTTAATTTACTTACATAAAAACGGCGCATTTTTTAAAATTTAAGCCAAAACGACGCGGTTTTTTAAAATTTAAACGAAAAAGACCCAGTTTTACAAATTTCCTTTTCTCTTTTCCAAACAAAGTGCCTAAAAATCGAAAAAATTGCCTTTAAAAAGTTTTTTCAACATATTTGTGAAAATAGCTAGATTCGCTTCGCGAGTATGCCAACACCATGTTCGGCCTTTCAGCGCTTTCGCCTTTCAAGGCTTTTGCCTATAAGCGCACTTGGCTTCTGCGCAAGGGTAATCGATTTTGGTATTTGAATTGAGAGTGATTTTGTCATTCGTGGGATTTCAGTGGAACTGCTTTCAAACAATTATCGGCGCCTCGCTTTCTACGTAGATGTGAAATACCTAAATGGGTAGGTAGGAATTAAAGGCTAGGTATATAATTATCTCGTTCCTGTCGTTTTTCTGCAGAAAAAGTGTGATGGTGCAAAAGTTGTCGTCGTTGAATAGGTAAATGAAACATCCTTTTTGCGAAGTTCTGAATTTTGAAGTGAAGTCACGTTTTTGATTTCAATTTTTAACAACAATATACCAATCGTAAGGTACTAGTTTGTGAACAAAAGGCTTAAAAAGCTGCCAGTAAAGCGTGTGCAGTAATACACTTGTCACAGTAATGGACTTTTCGGGAATTTTCCAGAAAAGCGGGCGCAGTAATGGACTTTTCGAGAATTGAAATGATAGCGAAAAACTAATGTTCTTTTGTTATAATTACATTCTTTCAGCACTCCGAATTCGGAAGAATTTTCAAAATCGGTTCGTAAATTTTAGAGAACCGGGTCTTTATAGGCTCCGCCTTGTTTGAGAATTGCAACACTAGTATTCGAATATGTACATCATAGCTGTTCAAACCATTCTTGCCTACCCTCCCCTCCTCAAAATGTTAAACGTAAGTCTTGCTCTACCATCCCCTCCAAAGCGCTTACTCACAATTTCTTGCACCCAACTCGCTGAGTGCAAAGAGAAGTAGTCTTTTAACTCTTCACTTACTTGCCCATCTATAGAAGCAGTTTTTAAGCTTGAACAAAAAAGACTTTCTAATGGCACGAAAATGGCGCATTAATTTTTTAATTCAAACCAAAACGATACAGATTTTTATTTACACGGAAAAGACCCAGCTAATTTTAATTACACAAGAAAGACCCTACACAAAAAAAATCCGGGCTTTTGTAAACAGTGTCGAAAAATCGTAAAAGATGCCCTTCGTCTTTGAAGCGCTTCGTCCTTTAAGCTCTTCGGCCTTTTAGCGCTTCGGCCTTTTAGCGCTTCAGCCTTTCAGCGCTTAGGCCTTTCAGCGTTTTTTTAAATTTTAAGAAAAGCTAATAATTTTTCATAAATCCTATTTCATAGATTTTGAAGAATCGACATAAATTCTCAAAAATCTAAAATTCTCAAGCTGCGCGTTTTATTTCAAAATTCCAGGTAAAGTGGTAAGGTTTCAAAGCTCCTATTATACACCCAAATTTCACAAAAAAACTTTTGTGAAACTTTTTATAATAAAAAACAAAAGATCCTGGGCTTCGAGTATTTATTTTTAGTGAATTATAATTAAGACGACCATTGTTGGTAACAGTGTAAATAAAATGTTTACTCTCTCTCTCTGGAAATGATTTCGAGGCCATTGCATAGTGGTCGCCACTTTTTTTAACATAATACTTGAAATGAGACGGGATTTTTGAGTCGAAAAAAGATTATTATAGCACTTTGAGCCAGATTTTGAGGTTTAAAATTTTATTTTTCATCAAACGGAAAAATTTAAAAAAAATTTTTTGAGAATATTTTTGAAAGGACTTTGAAGGACTAAAATTGCTTCATCCTTGCAATTCGAGGGATCAAAAAATATTTTGAGCATTCTCAGACTCAAAGAACGCATTACATGCACACAAAAATGCAATTTCAAAAGGTATTATAAGCGCTTCGAACTTATAATGGTATTATGTTAGCATATTTTAATCATTTTCATACAAACAATAGCATTTTAATATTTTTAAAATCCAAAAAGATCTCTTATCTTGTCGCCTTAATTATATTTAAGCAACAGTAATTTTGAACAAAATTTTTAGTCATTTAGTTTCGGTGAATTTAGAGAATGCACGGGAAAAAAAGGAAAACTTACTGCTTCAAGGATTTGAATTAGAGGAATTTTCAATCGTTTGAGGGAAAAAGCATGTAAATTCGGTTTTCTTGCATTTTGTGCGATTATTTTTAGGAAATTATTTTAAGTGCTAAAATTCTAAATTCTTCATATTTCCTCCTTTTGGAAAAAATATGTTGTCTTCAGTCTTCAGTGGTCATTCAATCAGATTAAGAGTAAAATAATAGCATCGTCGGAATATGAACACATTCTTCTATAAATATACCGGGGTATTATTAGAGGCGGGGAATTATTTCTTATCCTATCTCTAGACCCCCGGAAATTAATAGAGGCGGGGAATTATTGCAGGCGGGGGATTATTGGAAGTTTTACGATACATGTAACAATGGTGTACTGCAGTGTCTATCATGACCGTCATGACAATGACATGAATTTTATTGCTGACAAAAGGGTCGGGCTTAAGATTAGCTTATTTTAGGCAGTTAATCTGCAATACCAAACAACTCGGCATGTTATTTCGTTAAGCATTTGGAATAAAAATTGTGTTTAAACGCCAAACTCTATTTACCTATTTACGATCGTATTTCTTTAGCTCTTGAAAAAAGTTTAAAATCTTTTCCGATGCGGTTGTTAATTAAGCCAATGGAATTTAACCAAGTAGCGTAGAAACGAAACAAATTGGTTTTTTTCTCCTTACGTTTGGCATTTAGCGTTTGGTATTAATAATTCAGCTTTGCTCATGTTTTGCAATGCATTGCAACATTTTTCATTTTATTAAGAAATTGCTGTTTGGGAAGAAAAATGTGCTCTTTTGGAAATTGGCACCCAGTAAATTTTTATTATGGGAGGCTCTGGCATACTTTGTTGTGTAAAAAGGGCAATATTAGTTGCCAAAAAGCTAAAGCTTGTTAGGTGAAATCGCCATTTAATACTATGTTAATTATATTAAAAATTACACTGCCAACAATTTTAAAGCTACGGAGTCCCTAGTTGGTCAAAACAGGAAATATAAAAATCTGCTGAGCACTGGCTATAGCTCTGGAACTCAAACTAATCATTGCCCTGTGAAGGCTGTGAATGACATTGGCTTTGGTTCTGGGACTGGAACTGGCTGCTTTGCAAGATCTGTTCCTGGTGGTGTCCGGGTAGATTGGCAAAAGACATTTTGGCAAAACATGTTGCCAT
>JAAXYX010002666.1:0-16650 GCA_036851915.1 Ptenothrix huangshanensis
TCTCCCGACGAAAAGTTCTCCCGACGAAAAGAACCACCCCGACGAATAACTGTCCCGACCAGTGACGCCATAAGTTTCCCGACGAGTGCTTACTCCTACGAATCTACAACCGACGAGTGATGACGGAACCTGACGGTTATTACCACCTTTTTGCCAGACATGGTATTAACCACTTGCGAACCCTGATATTTTCTTTCAACATTTTTGTGAAAGCACTAATACTTCAAAAACGAAAAATTAATGTTTAGTAATAATAAATACCCCCAATATGGTATTTTTGGTTTAGCCGTTTCCAATAGATAGAATGAATTTTTGGCTGAGTTGCCAATTCTGGAAAAAAACTGGTACTATTATGCATTACGGGGCAAAGCCCATAAAAAATAGGCAAAAATCGATTTCACTCAATTTAAGTAAATACAACAGATTTGATCGTTCAGCACTTTCTAAAAATACGGAATAAATAAATACCATAAACAGAAGCTTTAGGTAGGTGAGATTGCGTGAGAACTACATTGAAGCTTCACATCGCTTATCGTTTTTTATCAATTTGCCATTCAATTTTTCTGTCACAATAAAAATTACTTTTTGTATGGGCAGCAGAAAAACCTTTCTGTGTTAGTGCCTGTATTGTGCAAAAATGCAGCTTTAAAATGATATGCTACTCGACATTATTTAATTACTCGTCTCATTATTCGCGAGTAGCGAGTAATAAATAGCGAGTACTTGAAACTCGTTTTTGGGCGAGTAGTAGCTTCGCCCCATCCCTAGTTATTTTACGAAACATTTTGTTCGGACGTGACGACTATTTCCTTATAGTCGATCTGACACAGGAAAGTGACGACGATCAACAACTCGATCAACCTCTCGACGAGATTCGTCAACTCCCTGAGGTCACAATAGTTCCTAACCCTTTCTTTAAAGAGATTTCAATTCCATGAGGTCAGATACTCCACATTAGTGACACTTAAGAGGTTAGTTCAACATCCACAGAGGTCATTCAATAACCATAAATACGACTACCAAAATTAATGACAAGCTACCCTTTCATTTACTCTGCTCGAGTTTTTCCGTTCATTTTAATTACTCACACAGGTCAAGTATCTCACCTTGCTCATTACGCACCAACAATTAAATTATTTGGAGCCCCAACCATTGACAATTTTCTTTTGAGTTTAATTATTGCAACTATTCGTTCAAAGCCAATTTCAATCCCGTGGGTTATACTTACTAGCACTTTAAATTGCGCAGAGGCGGACGAGGACAAATGCCATTTCGATTACTTCAATCCCTTAATTTTTTTGCACGTATTGATTAGCAATTATTTAATTGCTTTACAAATTAAATCAAAACGTAACTTTTCCATTTAACTAATACTTATGATTTTATTCTGATTTCTAATTCATGGACTACCCTTACCCTTACTTTGTAAGAGTACACCCTGAACAACATTGTATGGTAGTCGTATTGGGCACATTTCTGGATCAAACAGAATTTCCAATTTCGTGGCCAGTCGTATATCCTTTTAAGTTTCACGACCTACAAGCAATTCATTATCGCTTATTAGCGACTTTAATTCACAATAACTCCAAAACTGAGTTTTTCCGTAAATTTTACTGCACAGCTACGAGCTGCGAGACAAATTAATGCGGGTACCTTCATTTACAACTTCAGTCAGATCTTCAATTACCGTTTGTTATTCACCCATCAACATTAGAGACGTGAAAGGTTATATCATTCCATGCCAACGTACCCACATCCATTTCTAATTGCTGTCAGCGGTCCATACCGAATAGTTATTAAATTAAACACCGCGATTTTCTCAAATCAGGATACGGTACCTGAACTACTTTTCGTAAACTTTTCCAGTTTGCTACCGTACCACTTACTTTTCCTAGGCTCCATTTTTGTCGATAACGATAGCCACTCCGATTTCCATAAGGCTTATTGCATTCGATTACCTTGCACAATCCCGAATTGTGGAGATATTTATTTACCCAATCCAGGGGCTTTTGGTCTACAAGCACTTATTGACCCACTTTCTTTCATTTTGAATGAACCATTACTACCACCTATATAAGATTACTGTTGGTACAACTTTTATTCATGTTCAATTAACAACCACTTTATTGACTAATATTCATGATATTCCAACAATATTTTTCTTAAATTGTTACGAGCTTCAACCTAGCCATTTATTATTCATTGGCCCAATTATTACAAATAATCCAACTTTTTTACCTTTCACTAAAACGTATTGTATTGATAACACTTGCACACTTGGCGTTTATTGCAAATTTTCACATATTCAACCAGCTAGTACGTTTTATTTTAAATTCTATACAATAAGTCAATCCTTTAATTTGCCACCTTGAATAATTCGATTTAATGATTATGCCTATATTTATTTTGTTGCTTACGATCCAGTTTACGAAGTAATATCAATTGCATTACTCACTGACATTAATCACGGCTTTGTCCCTTTTACAAGACCACTTGCTTATTTTTACAATTTATGGGATTTCAAAAATTTTCATATTAAATTCGTTTTACAAATCTTAGCAACTTGCTCTAATTCAGTTGATTTTGTTATTTACCTTTGTGCTAACAGTAACTGTAACCCACACCCGTTAATACATTGCGAGTTTGACCATTGCGATCATTCAAATCCAATTGAACAGCCAATTGTAATTCACCCATTTTCGTTTTTACTATGAATCCATGGCATTTCCTTACATCAATTCTTTGTCTATAAATAACGCCGACCACCGTGTGTACGTTGCCTTGAATACCAACTAGCACATCGACATATTACCACACGACAGACCTTGCGGGTTAGTCTATGAACTTTACAGATTCTTTCCTCACATTCATGATTTCTTGAAACAAATCATTCGATCTAGATCCTCAATCGTAGAATTTCACGAAGAATTTTGTACTTTACACAATTGTGTCAAACCTAATTGCACAGGGCTTTGTGAATTCACATGCTTCATTTGTAATTTTTTATGGATTTTCCATACAAATATTTTGTCACCATACACCCAAATAAGGAATCTATTATCCTTAAACACTAATAAATCCCAGACAAACTTCCGACAGTATTGGCCATACGTTCAGCTTTATCACTTTCATTTGTGCGTACCAGGGATTTATATTCCATTAATACGACATCATCTTCTCAGCCGCCTAATTCACCGTTACAGGGCGAATTTTGCACCAAACTTAATTGTCAATCTTTAAATTGCAAAGGGCTTCATTTTGACCCTCAGTAAAGATCCACATTGCCTTTGTATATTAAGCCGAAAACTTACTTAATTTGAAACTTATGTCGTATCCGTATGTTTATACGGCTAATATAGACACTTTCAAAGACACAATAATTCTACTTCTCTTCACGGACATTCCACATCCACTAGATCTCCACATTTCGCCTTTTGTAGTGTTCCCTAATACCCAGGCCTGGGAATCTAGACACTACCCATTACGAACTCAAATCATTTTGACCAATTCTACAACTGAAAATTTTATGCTTGAATACTGCTCAAAGTCGTTTTTTGCTTGTAATCTTCCTCACTTCAATCCGAAGTTACCAAACGAACTTGTTTTTGTTTGTACTTTAATGCCAGTTCTTACTAACTTTGGTTTCTGATAACAATATGATCAATGTCTTATCCGTGGATGTACTTTGCGTTCGTAAATACTTCAAACGACACATTAATAGTAATAATATGTGACGAAATTCCACATCTGTTTAGCGTTCAAACAATACCTTATGTTACTTTTCAAAATTTAGACGACTGCGAGTCCAGAAATTTAGCTCTCATAGCTCAAATAATTTTGACTCATGCTACAACTGAGTTTTTTGGCTCACATACTGCGGCAGATTACATTGAAATTGCGACCACCCCCATTTTGATCCAAATCAACCTAGCATTCTAGACTTTCACATTCATCAAATAGTTGAACCTTAAACATTTTAATTTATATTTTTCAAAATTTTGAGTAATTACATCTACATTCAAATTCTTTCAATGACTTATCCTTACGTTTACTTAGCAACGGTAAATATAATTACCGACACTTTGATAGTACTTCTTTATCGGAAGTTACCGACTCCTCTGCCAAATATTAATAGGCCTTTTGTTTTATTCACTAACGTTTACGCTATAGATCAGCAAAGACATTTACCACTACTCAAACAAATCATAGCAACACACTCCACAACAGAGGGATTTGATCTTGAATACTGCGCTAGACTAGCTTGCTCTTGTACACTACAACATTATAACACTAATAATTCAATATCATTAGAAATTCTCCCCTACAGTATGCCAATCCCATTTCATTAATGGCTTACCCTTATGGTTATACAGTCACTGTTAACAACGATCATAATACAATACTTGTTATTTTATTTCCAACAATTTCAAATCCGGTCGTACCTCAGGACAGACCATACGTAATATTCACTAAGGATCAAATATTTCAAATTTCTTTTCGACATACTCAAATCGTAAACAAATCATTGCCACTAACTCAACAACTGAAATATTTTCCACCGCATATTGCGTAAATGACAATTGCGAGTGCGATTATCCACATAACGATCCAACAATTCAAACTAATATAGAATTAACTTCCACATCACTTTTTCAATGATTATCAATGGCATACCCAGGTATTTACTCCGTAGTTGTTGATGAGAATTTCATAATAGTCACATTACACTCGTACCTACCCACTGTTATTTAAGAGTCCCCAAACAAACCATACGTACTTTTCAGTAATTTTTATGAATTAACTAATCAACATTTGTTACACCTGACACCAATCATAGAAGCAAATTCCAAAACAGACTTTTTCTGCCGAGCTTACTGTACCCGAACAAACTGCTCTATTATTGGCTGTCCATTACATCACATAACCCCACAGACTGAACTTCATTACGATATAAATATTCTCTTTCGAAGTCAATGACTAATGACCTTAGAGTCCTCCAATACAATCATTTTACATAATAATTCTTATTTCACGTAGCTTATGACTACATATCCACATCCGTACTCGTGTGTAATTTACCCAGACACGCAGTGTATGGTGGTTTGTCTTTTTGCAGATATTGCGCAAAACATATTCCCACAGACATTCTACAAGAGAATCATTCACACAAGCTTGTTGTAATAATATTTTCTGTGAACAGACATACTGTTTCTGGCGTCATTTTGATTTCACCTCACAAGTTGATCTCGAATTAACCAGTCCACTAATTTTTTTCCACCGCAATAAGCGATCCTTGCATACTTATTTTATAGATTTACTGCCGCTACACAACGACATCTTACCCAATCCACTTAACTAATGGCAATTTACCCGCACCTATATTCAGTTATATATATAAAAGGGTGGGAGGTTATATTAATTTCACTTCTAACCGATTTTACCGTTGAAGGGTCCTTTATTTGCTTAGTTGTTTATCTTTACAATCCACACGACTTCAAGCAGTTTCATTACGACTTCATAGCTCAAATAATAAATACTAACCCGAGGAACATTTTTTTCACTAGAATTTACTGCTGCCGCTCCCCTTGAACTAAGTCCAGTTGCGCTGAGCAACACTACAATCCGAACTATCCCGTTGACTACGAATTAAAAATTTATCATTTGTCAATCTAAATGTTTTATGGCTTACCCATACGTATACTCAGCTAGAACGTTTTATGGCGGACCTTGCATTATAGTTAAATTATCAACTAAGGTCCCCCAAATATTTTTCCCACAATATTAGCCTACAATTTAATTTTCCAAATTCGGCAATATTGAAATACGTGATAAACTAATTTTACTTCAAGCAATTCAGACAAATACTAGAACAACTTCATTTAAAAATATTTGTTGCCTCAGATATAACTGTGGGCCTCCACATTGTAAGTGGTTTCACTACGATTACAGTAAGCGGCCCGAAATCGACTTCTTTTACCATCGTATAACGACTCTATACACCTACAGATATTTAAAGCTTGATCATTCACCACCTACAGGGGAATATCCTTACCCTTATTTGGTTAAAGCTGACCCTATTTCGAATACCTTACTGGTCAGCTTACTCCGATCCATGGTGCATGGATTAGATTTAAACGGAAATTCAAGACCAGTGGTATTTTTTAAAAACAAGCTATTCATTACAGCATTTCATCGTCTCTTTTTGCGACAAATAATAGCTACTAACTCTAAGACTGAATGTTTCTTAATTAACTACTGCTTAGTGCAAAATTTCGCAGCTAAACGCTGTCTCAGGAAAGCATTACGATCTCAGTAATCCATTATTTATTCCATTTTTGGTTCAACCACTAGGTTTTGTATGAGTTATGATATATCCGAACCTTTATGCAGTAATTATCGATCAAAATACTCATCGAATGAGAGTGTCTAGCATACCATATGCTCAATTAATGTTCCCACAAGACCGCCCAGTGACACTTTATTTCAACTTACAATAAAATACTGCATTTCATACAGCCTTTCTAAATCAAATTATCGACTCTCACCATCCACACGAATTTTTCGATAACATTTACTGCACGAAAATTGATAGTCAAAATCAAACGTGTACGGGACTACATTTTGATCCTACAAATTACGTTGATTTACAAATCATTAAGAGTCCAGTTTCATTATTGTTTCCAGCTTAATGCAATTTAAATACTATTATTCAGTTATATTCAATCCAAAAGCTAACTCTTTTCTTTTGTACTTGAATCCTGATATACCACAGGGATCTTGCGACCCGAATAGTCCAATAATTGGCATTTTTACTCCACCTGAAATATATGACTGGCAATTACTTTATAGTGCCTTCACAAGACACTCTCTTACTGACTATTTCTGTTTCCTACTGCACTAACCCCAATTGTGGGATAACAAATTGCTATTACTTTCATATTCCGCAATACGAACTAGTGCGAACTTCATTGCTACCAACTCCTAGGCTAATAGGTATTTAACATATATGAATTACCCACACCCATACACAGTATTTGTTTTAGACACTTATATAATAGTCCAATTAGACTCGAACTCGATAGTAGTCCACCCTTACACTCCAAGTAGACCAGTTGTAACATTTGTAAACATCACAGAAATACAACTTAAACATTTAAGACATTAGGTATCCATTATTGAAGACAACTCACAATTTGAATCCTATACTTAAACTTAATGCATTATTAAAGATTGCGATCATATCAATTGCCCTTTCAATCACATAGCGCCATTACAAACGATTCATTATTCTATTTTAGTACAATTTTGATTTAATTTAACAATAAATTCATGAACACGTTGATCAAACCTTCAAACCTTATAAACTATTTTACATACAGAGGTACAATCATGAACCAAAGTACAATAATTACTACCAAGAATAATTAGATATTATATTAACCTGAATTGATATTACTACTTACAATAATATTTTTATAACTTTTATACAATTAATAAATACTACTATTTTGGGATGGCAATACACCCATACCCAATTTATTACTAGACCAATATAGCGCTAATGACAATGTAAAATCAATAAATCTTATATTTATTCACTTTACATGTGACCGTGATATTACGAAAATCATAATATCACTCACTACTCTTTACCCATGATGTGAATAACTTACCATAATTCAAATGAATATTGATGTATAAAATTAAACTCACTTACCTTTGACAATTTAAATTAGTAACCAGGGAAACCTTCAGCCGCCGGCCCAGTCCCCCTACCAATCCCACGAAGACATCCACCATACCAACTAATTCAACGATATGCCTCATTACACGAAAAAGCGTCAAATACAACTAAATTACATGAAATAACCTAAGTGTAACTTTTCGTAATAGTCGTAATAATTACTACTTTTATTTTTACATGATTATTTATTGTACCTACTTAATATTAATATTACATAAAAATGATTTTTGCATTCTTGACTTTATTGACTCAGTCTAGAACTTATTGTAAACTTTGACAAATTTGTTGCGCGTTTCGAATCAGTGTTCCTTTAAAAACAAATAATTCGGAGGTGGAGTGTGTGATTAAGTATTTATTCACAGGTCAATTTCGGGAATGAATGCGGA
Source organism: Ptenothrix huangshanensis (assembly GCA_036851915.1). NCBI lineage: Eukaryota > Metazoa > Arthropoda > Collembola > Symphypleona > Dicyrtomidae > Ptenothrix > Ptenothrix huangshanensis. The sequence goes on from JAAXYX010002666.1 coordinate 8,131, forward strand.
AACTACCCCGGGAGGTCAGATCGGCTGGACGGTAAATTTAAAAATTATAATTGTTCATGGGGTAGCAGTGATCGTACCCACTCCACGTTCGGACTTAATTGATACACCTGTAATTACTTGGGCACCTGTAGCATCAGAATTGCTCTTACACCCGTGTCAACATTCTATTATCAGGCATTATATCTCAACCCTTTCACATTCCGAAACACGGGTAAAGTTTCTTTGTATCAGGATGAGGTGTAGAGGCTTACAGTGTGCTCACCAAAATGTCCCACTCCAGTCCTTTTTAAATTAAATCTATCTTTTGACCCTTAACGACCGCTGGAGCACCTTTAGGGGTCCCACGCGAACTAGCAACAATTCTCTAGATTCCAATTTCTATGTTTAAATCTTGTACCAGACAATAATTGCAACAATTACTTATTATTTTCAAAGTTATAACTCATATTCTTTAGCCACTTTTGAACGATATTCAGGATATTTCAATCAATACATGACCAGCCACTACGACAGAGTGCATTCTTCATTATAACGAGCTAGTGACACTGTGGCTTCACAGCCTGCCATAAATAATTCATAAATGGATTACATATCGTGGGTGCGCAGCTCAGTCGTCGGCCGCGCCATTGGCACAAACGGCAAACGCATAAAGTTCATCGCTGGCTTGTGTCACTGTAAAATAACACATGATCCACTTGAAATCGATCCCATTAGTGGCAAGAAAGCTTTTAATTTTTATGGTTTTATTGGGGATGTCAATTTGGCTTGCAGTCCAGTTAATTATTGTCTGGGCAGAGCACATACTTCTGACATTATTTTTGAATATAAATATTGGCGCCAACGATATCCTTTAGGGCCTTTTACTCCACATTGTCATTTTGGTGCGAACGAGAACTTTCATTTCGAAATTCCAGCAGGAATCCAAAGACCCGATATGCTCCCCGAATGGTACGATCCGGTTCCAGAATACCCTATTTTCCATTCAATTGACATTCAAACTATAAACAACGTCATTGACGCAGCAACAATGACATTGCCTCTGCATCAATCACTAACTATCTCTGACTTGGCTACTATTGGAACACGATCTGTTGTTCTCGCAACACTTATTGGTGTTTGCACCTTGCTTTTAATCCTATCGCTATTCAGCTCAAACAATTTTGTCTTAGTATTTTTCATATTACTCATTGTATTCCTGTCCTAATCTTATTATTTGATTAATATTATCATTTACGTATAAACACACTAATAATTACAAGGTATACACAATGAATTACAATGAATAACCTTAGCTAAACTAATGATTGGTAAACCATAACTCTTAAGCGTTTCTGATTAAGATCACAATATATCATAGTAACAATTTCATTCACTAATCTACTACATTTTAATCTAATTTTCAAATTGATTTCTCACTACTTTTATTTCTACAAGAATTATTGAAAATTTTTTTGTATTTATTTGACTTCATCCTTATTTTTACAATTACATAACAGTATTTATTTAATCCAAGTTAACATACAACTTAAACAATAAGAACGAATTAACGATTTCGACTACTTAAATGTAAATATTTTTAAAAACTAATTCACTCATTACACTCACATTGACTTACATTACCATGTAAGTGTTATTAATGATAATAATATCTACCAAGGTACAAATCATGAATTACATTGTAACCTATGACTTCTTTTTATTAATCAAACCTATTTTAAACTCCACATTTAGATATAATAACATTCTATTCTATACCTCTACCAATTTATTTCATAGCAATTCTAATTATATCATTATTAACTTTAATCCATGAAATTCCTAATACGGTATTGCAAATCAATTTTAATGCACCCGTTACTTTTTATGACCATGATTATTTTGAGTTAACTTAGAGTATCTCATTTTATGCCACTAATTACTTTAAACTTATTACTATTTAATTTCCTTTAATTCAATGTATTTATTCCAATATTAATGTATTTTTTTCTCATTTAATTAACCTTAATTAAATCATTTTGTTCAACACTTACCTTAGAGAGTGTCCTATTAATATGAAATCACCATTGAGCTTTGAATTATTTATAGTACATTATTACTTATTACCTATGCAACCTTATAATTACTACTTGATGTACCAATAGTTCTTATTTAAATTACTCTTACGTTTATGACTTACATAAAACACATTTTAATGTATCACAGTACTTTCTACTAATTATTAATGATTACTGTAATAATAAGGTAAAACTACTTCAATACTTACCTTTAATTATACTCATGCACTAATTCTAATGATTGCCATGTATTGCCACGATCAATTTAACTAATGACTTACCTGTACATATTTAGTTCAATATAATTCTTGCCAATTAATTATACTCCACGAACGCCCTATCGTCCCATGCTTTTTGAACAAATAATCCTATTCGCAAATATTTATGTAAACCATTCCACATATTTGCTCCATGTTTACACCAGCAGGGGGGGTGAGGCATATTTATGTCAGTAACGTCATCGCCTCCCCTTTGATACTTAAAATGCATGGAGAAGGGAACGATAGCGTGGGCTGAGGTGAGGTGTGATCGTACAGTGGAGATTGGTGTGGGAATGTGAGGTAGCTGAAAAAACAATAGCCAAGTTGGAGCGATACGAAATCATTCGCTCCTCCACACATTCTACTCTCAACTTTTGCCGGAAGCACACCTCCGTACTTTTGTTTTGATCTCAAATTCGTATCATTTTCGATTTCTCCCTTTGTGATCTTTAACTTTGATTTCAACTCACTCCTGTTACTTTTAAGTACACTTACATCAGAATAAATCAATTACTCATCATTTGTAAGTTACGATTTCAATTTCAATTCGCAATTGCTCTTTCATTTCAATTGGATTTTGTCTCTTGATTCTCATCATTCCAACGACGTTGCTACGTCGTTAGGAGACAAGATAGGGAACTCAAATCAGTCGGAGCTAGCAGCCAAGCCCATTCTTGAGTGCCCTTTCATGTCACGCAAAACAGAATTTCGTCCCAACTGAAGACTTCCCCCCGAATTCGGTCCATTGCTAACAATATACCTCACAACTTCTTACCATAAAAAGGACTTTTAAGTACTTAAGATAATGCGCAGATAAAATTTGGACCAAAAACATATATTTTAAAGCTATTTTGAAGAACAAATATTAATTTTTTGTACTTTTAAGATATGCCTAATGTATTGTGCATTGATTCTTGCATTTTCGTAAAATAGTAATATGTTGTTTTGCAACAATATATGTAACAAAAAAATGAAAATAATCTTGTTTACGATTTTGTTACGAGATCGCATTACTTTTAACTATTTTCTAAAAATTGCAATATTGTTTTCGGTGTTGTCAACCTTGTGCACCCAAAAAGTGCTAACATAAAATTAAAAAATTGTTACTTAGGGCCTGCATTTGAAATAACAAACAAGAATAAAATACTTTACACATAACTCGTGTTGTTGTTGTAGCTTGCCAGATGTAAAGTGCGTGTGGTAAATGTTTATGCGGATAGGTTAAAAATTCTGTGCGGATCTGAATGTGAATTAGCTAAAGGGTTTACCACGTTGTGTAATCATATAAATATATGTATAGCGTTTATCTGAGTATGTGCGAGTTAGAGTTGTGCACGGTTATATTTTGAACGAGGTAAGTTGCGTTGCCCAGTTGCGTGTGCAATACTGAAGGCAAAACTTGAGTCCAGATCTGTCAAGCGACTTTCAATTGCGTGGCGTTTTGGTCGGTTTTCTCTAAAGAGGGTGCCGATTAGGATTCAAAAATAAAAGGTTATTGAGACTGATGCAGTCAAAAACTACTCGGGACTTTCCAAAATAACATTTAAGCTCTTTAAAGTATGGTGGTTAACAAGTGGCGTCCATGAAGGAACACATGCATTTGGTAATTATATTTAGTAAAAAATATAAATCACCGGCAGGTCTACAGCTCCAGACAGTAATACAATAGTCTATGTTTGAGAACAGGTATGCATTGACTAGTAATTTAAACATATCGAGAGAAATATAAAGTTTTAGTTTGTATAGCGTGCGAGCTGATTGCCTAAGCTAAGATTTGACATGGGCATAGTGTGTATCAAAATTTAGTTTACAATCTAAATATACTCCGAAATGTTTGTAGCTATACACTCTTTTAATTATATTACCGTGACAAGATTGCGTTCTACTATTCAACAAAGATAATGCGACTGTAGAAAAATGTAATTAGATGCGGGTTAATTTTGATGTGGATTTTATGGTGGTGAAAGGAGAATCATTGTAATAAAGAAATGAGGGCGGTTATTTTTTGTCTTTGTGCATATTATATGGCTAAATGTTGTACGTACATGTAAATTTAAGATATATAAAATTAAATGATTTGTTCCACTTCGAACATGCATTAACTTTTCTTTCGAAAAGTTAATGCAATGCTGTTTTCATTGACAAAAAGTAAGTAATGGACGGCTTAGGGAGATTTTCAGCTTAAAGAAGTATGATATATAGAAAGCCAATTGCATGTTAACATATGACTTTCATGCATGGGAGGACCAGAATGTATGGGATTTTATTTATACGAAATTTTCCGCTATATGGAAGTCCGACTTACGTTCATTTCACTGTATTTAGCATTCAAAATCCAATTTTTGTCATTAAAAAATGTTTTGCAATGTTCTAATCAGCCATTAATAATAATATTTTTTAACCAATCGACTTTTGCTCTCCGAAGTTTATTTTGTCAATATCGTTTTATTTAATTTTCTGTAGCAATAAAAACTACTTTACGCATCATTTAATACTTTTTATGCATTATTAAACAATTCAACAAACAAACAAACAGGCTCGCTGAAGCCTATAATGAGAGCATTCTGATTAAAAATTATTTTCTATTTCGTTCTAAACATTCGGTTTTTCAAATTTCCAATTTGATTATTTAAAATATATTTGTAAATCATTCAAAGCTTTAAAAAAAATGATAAATCATCCCTAAATTTGTTTAGATTCATAAAAGTGTGTTGCGTCTATCTCATATCACTGACGCATTATTTGTTATTTCTGTATAAACGCTCAGTTAACTTTATTAAATAATAATTTAATGGAAGCAATGAATAACAAATTAGCAGCACATATTAGTAGCAATCGGCTAAGGTGCACTGGACTGTAAGGACCGCCAGCAACGAAATAAGTTCTGATTCTAACAATGAAACAGAGAGGAGGACAAGGAACTTAATATATCAAAATAAGCATATAATACTTCCGTTGCGGAAGTGACCCAAAAAGAGTTGGGTAAGGAGAAAAAACGAAACAAGGTGAAATAATGTTCTGGTTCATCCACAACGGAGGCTTTTAAAGCAGTTGTCACGAAAAATCCTTCACATTGATTGAGGTTAGCAAAAATTGACTACTCGGGTGAAAAGATTAACGCTAGTCACACAAGGAATTTACGCCCATGTTCCAGATTCCCCGTTAAAGTTCATCCTTAAATCTCTGGTCAGTCAAACAGACAACACCCTTACCCCTATCGACCACAACTAGGGCCCCAGTCACTCGAAAGAAGAAACCTTAAATCAAGTCCAGTACCAGGAACAAACGCCGACGACAAAAACCCACCCCACCACCTGCCACATCTACCACAACTAGCACCACAACCTACCGTTTATTAGGACCATATACCCATTCAATGCTCCAGCTCGACCCATTACTCCTGATCCTGGTATAGATTCTGAATGCAAATATGACATATTCTTCCTCGTTCCTGTGAACGAAAAATATTTCTAGGGACTACCGCCCCGCCGGATTGAAATTCTCTTGAACCTATGGTCTATATTTTAACAAGCTCGCAGGGAACTACCAAACAAGCGTCTATTTTTAAGATCGACCTCTCCTCAATAAACACCAAAAGGGCCAACACCAACAACCTTTCTCGAGACAAAGTCGAGTTGCAAAGCTACAAATATGGCCGTTATTTATCCCTATCTTATATTTCTAGTAATACATCGTTGTCTGTATAACTATCGGGACGAAGTAAGCCGGGACGACCGAGCGTCGGCTTCATCATCAATGAAATCCAACTTGACTTTGTTATCGCTTGGTTAGTTAAAAAGACCACAAATACCGTATTAACTGCGTTAAGCGCCCCGTGGCATACTAAATTTATTTGTCCAACAGACCCGCACATATTCGTGCAGGGTACTTATTTGTGACCCTGAGATTGAAGAAAAAATTAATAATTGATTATAACTTACCTATTCAACATAAGCGCATATACTTCCCAGGAGCTAATTCGTGCCCCGGCGCTTATATTAACTTTTAACCCCTTCCGGGCATCTAGTTCAACCTCGCGCTTATATGCAACCAGGCACTTAACCAAGCCAATACGGTATATAAGTTCCGCGACATTGACTTTTTAGTGGCAAAAATAACCGGTGAGGCGTTAGCATCACGGTTGTAGAGCTACTGTGGAAATAATTATAAATCTTGGAAAGTCTAAATTCCGACGCCAGCGCTCATTTAACCAGACATCTACCGCGCTTGCATGTACCAAACAGTGCACTTAAATTGCAGGGTTAGATGAAGTTCAAAAGCGAAAACAACTTATAATGACCTTAATAGTTATACAATGCAATAGCTATCAAAAAAGCACCCAATTAAAAATTAGGTGCCAAAATTTAGAAGTGAAAAAAAATGCTTAGGAACTTACTAATTTTGCTGTTACGTCGTTGCGTGACGGTACCTATGTTTATTCTATTCTTCTTAATTCTATTCATTTACCATGTACATACGCAGTCCTTATTCCATTTCCATTAACTCGGGGGGTTTTAAATTTGAAAAGCGCAAGTCGTCGATGAAGAGTCAAAATGACCTAAATCCTAATGCAGCTAAAAGCAATATGCACTTAATCCAAAATGGCTTAATAACAGCATGACCTAAATTCACATTTAAACTAATGGATTTAGGTCATTTTGTTTTTAACGTCCATTGGATTTAAGTCGTCTTGCCTTCGGATGCACTTGGAATTAGGTCATTTTGACTTTTCATCGACGAAGTCTAACTTGCGACCATTTTAACTTTGCCTGAGGTGGTGTGTGTAGGATGGAAGGAAATTGACAGGCTAATAAGGATAAGTATAATTACTGTGTGACCAGAGGAGCCGCGCCGTACTCGCAAACCCGACTATCTTGTATAGAGCAGTTCCAGGTCAACTTTGAAATCGATGCGTTTTAAACTGTATACGTACTCTACTACTTAAATCCGACGATTAAATTCAAAAAGCTAGCTTTTAATCCATAGAAAATAACTCAAAGGAAAGTAGTAAGAGAATAACGTAGGATAGCCCTATCAATAGGTAAGGATAAGTATCTATTATGATAGGTTAGGTAGGGTTTGGTTGTTAGGTTAGGTTGTCACGGCGAGAGGATTTGAAAGAGTTGTGGAATTTTGTCTGCTACTGTTCACCTCGATTTCGCTTACATAACTCTGTTGTGCTAGAGTAGGAAAGAATAGAGTGTCGTGACTGTGCACAATAATTACAAGTGTAAAGAATTGTTAAACTTTACAGGAAATTCTTAAGGAAGAAAACCTGACTAATTTTTTGAAGCAAATAATTATAACAGTGTTCAATTTTATAAATGAATAATTTCCGGTTCTCCTGGTTTACATTCATAATTCCATAAATGGTAATAATGCCAATTCACACTACCATATAAGGTGTTAAGACAGAATAGATGTCCACATATAGTGTCTGAAGAAATAATAATTCTCAGAATGTCAAACAGGGAAAACTAAATGTAAATTATTCTACATCGCTGTGTGATAATTATATAATAATTCTAGTTCCATATCCTTCCGCCTTGCGTAGGATGAAAAAGTACAATTATTATATTTGTTCTATAATAAGATTCCAATTTTAGCTACTGTGCATTGCACAGATTTAAATTAAAGTTTAAGTGAGAAATGAGAATAAAAAACGTGCAGTAAGCTTTAGTAAGGAATACATAAGAATGCATGAGCGTACATACATGTATGTACAATGTACAGATACATGATGACTGCTAAAACTAAACTATAAGAGATTTGCAAATGATCTTGATCATGGATCTTTCACATCTGAAAACATACTCCGGCGACCTGATTGACTACAATCTGGAAATCAAGCCGCAGGCTTTGCAACATTTTGCGTAACACTAACTTGAAACTACCAATAGAAGTAGTAACAATCAGAAATATTATTATAAAAGAAAGAAAACCAAGATTCATCCAATTGTGCCAGCCAGGGCCAGTAAGAGAAAGATAAATAAATCGATTACTAGAAGGATCCATATGATGGTGCGATACAGACATGTGGGACTATCTCACATCTTGGTTTGATAATTATTGTAAATGTCAGTAGTATAAGGGTTACCCTGGGGGAAAAAAAAGTACGAGTTTTTAAAAACCTTCCTACGGAAGGCTTTTTCAATAAAAAATAGCCCGTTTTACCCCCAAAATAACCCTTATACTACTCATCAATT
>JAAXYX010002667.1:0-16649 GCA_036851915.1 Ptenothrix huangshanensis
TTAGGACGTTTTGCACTTTTTGAAAAGTCGTTTAGGACGTTTTGCACTTTTTGAAAAGTCGTTTAGGACGTTTTGCACTTTTTGAAAAGTCGTTTAGGACGTTTTGCACTTTTTGAAAAGTCGTTTAGGACGTTTTGCACTTTTTAAAAAGTCGTAATTAAAACCTTTTGCACTTTTTGAAAAGCAATAATTGAGTGACTTTTTAATCCACTTTTTAATGCACATAATATACTTGCAATTGGAATTTATAGATTTAGGTCATTGTGTTCGGATTACAGTATTACAGTCACTTTGTTGCCTTTTGAAGCACTCAAAATGCTTCAGTACTCTAACGTTTTCTTGCACGTAACATCTTTCCAAGTTAGCGAAAACAGTAACTAACATATATTTTGGTTCTTCAACGACGATATACAGTGAAATCTCCTTATAATGACACCTCAGGGCTCAGGGAACCGAAGTTTGCGGACGTTATAGGGAGATGACGTTATAGACTATTATAACGTCCAGACGTTATAGACGATACCATCTGTCGACGTTATATGCTGCTAGGTCTAGTCACCTATAAAACTATGCAATTTAATGAAATGATGATTTATGCCGTAATAAATTTATTTTTTCTGTAAGGCAACGCATCATTTAATATACTATATATAAATATTATAATTATTAAATAAAATTATTCCAATCTTCGTTTCTAACTCGCACAATCGATTACCTAATAAGTTATTTAAGCCGCAGGGACTTTAATTACTACTTCATCACCTCGCTGGTTATGAAACATTGTAAACATCTATTCGTTATAAAAATTACCATAAAAATAAATATAAAAATAAAAACTAGTGATTGGAAAGCAGCTCACGCTAGGAACATGTTCTCGTAGCGTGATCAAATTCAATAAAAACTATATCAGAGTTTCAGTTTGGTCTAGTCTAGTTAGTCTTGAAATGCTAGAATTCAAATATTTTAAAAGAGAGTTGCGGTTGGTGCTTTTTGAGCCGAGTTGGTTGTAAATAAACTAATATTTAAGTTTCTAATTCGAAAGGTGCATGTCGTTATAAAAGGTGACGTTATAACCGTGAATTTTAACATAGGAAGACATAGGATTTTGTACGGGACTGTGATGTTATGTCGCTATTGAGAAATGGACGTTATAACGTTGGACGTTATAAAAAGATTTCACTGTATATGCTTTTAAAAATTCCTCCCTTCATTTTAAGATGATGCGTGATCCCATTAAGGATATATCGGTCACTTTTAGGCACACTCTTCCTACACATGATTGAAATGAGATTATGAAATAGGATTTATTAATGACAGAAAAAATGCATCCAAGGTGTCATTTATTGCGTCAGGTTTCTGTCTATGCATGAGAAAAATATGCTGCTCCGCTGTAACTATAGAATACGTTTGTGGAAAGTAAATGTTTACATCACCTGTTGTATGGTTGTGTCGCCTTCGTTGACCGCGCGGACGTCCTTCAGTTAAAGTGTAGTTGGTGATGATGATGAGTCTCAGTCTCAACTTATGAAGTTCGGCATAAATGTGAGTGAATGTGAGTGACTTTACCCCGAGAGGGTATGCGTGGATGTGTGCCTAGTGTAGGATTAATGTTTGGGTTGATTTTGAGTTTGGGGCAGCTTCTAAGTGGAAGGCTGCCCAGATGAATAATTGCGTACATAGAATGTACGAAATGATAAGGTTGAAACCAAGATCTAATCATAGTTTGAGAATGTGAAAGGGACAGGAATATTCTAATTATTTGGATGAAGAGTCAAGGAATTAAAGGATAGTCATTGCATGCAAATGCATATATGTAAGAATTTTGAGTTGAATTGAGGAATGCAAAGCATCCCCGAAGTTGCGATTACATGCATAATTGATAAGTTATTGAACATGAGAAATTATTAAGAAAATAAGGAATGATACTTGAAATGTTAAAATAAATTAATTAAGTTGTGGAGTCGATGAACACCGTTTTCGACTGAACATCATCGCATAAGTATTCGCATGAATTATAGCTGTATAAGTACTTAATTATACTAAACTAAGTTTACATCCAGTCAAGCACTTCGTATGCAATCCAAAAGTATAGTAAGAAAATCAAAAAGCCAAGAAAATAGCTCATCACACTCCTATATACCAGTGAATTAGTATTATTACAAGTGTACAGTTCTGACTGGAAATATATTATGATATTTAGCAGCCGTGAGTATATTTTGCTTTATTACTGGATAAGAATACGAAATGAGACAATCAATTACGATGAACACAATGTTTCAAGCTCATGGGAGATAAAATTATTATAAATGATGACAATAATTATTAGTATAAGTAATCATTATCATACAATTACATATGGAATGATTAATGAAGTATTTAGGTAATTGCGGAATGCTTAGTGTAAAGCAGCACAAGTTGATCTACGATCATGACGAATTGAGCTGCGATTAAACCTAGCAGGTCCTCCGCGAATATCGGCGTATTTGCTTCCGGCATCAAAGCTGTCCTCAACTTCATGTATCTCTTTGTCCGCATCAGCCAGCAATTTATAAAACCTGAAATATTTACCACCATAAAATAATGAAACACTATGATTACACGATGATAATAATTTTAACTGAACAGCATAGTTATATTTACCTCAAAGAAAAAATGCCAGGAGTATTAAGCGTGTCGGAAGAGGTAACAGCAGAAATCAGTTTCTTTCCAGCCTCATTTTCCAATGATGGAGGATTAGAGCCATTCCCATTCCCCACAATCCACAGACCAATGCAATCCCAAGAAAAGGTTCTCACATTAGGAAACACCTTCAAGGACTTACCACACCCCGAACAGCTCTCTCTCCCCTTGGGATTCTTAAACAACTTCTCTTGAAACGCAATCATCAATTCCAGTCTAGATAGGTTGAATGGGAAATACTCTTGTAGTAGATGACACTGACCACTCCTAATTATGATTTCTAACCTAATGCTGTCGTCCAAATAGTCAGACTGGAGTTGTTGCTGGAGTTGTTGCAAAACTTGGAAATACTTTTCGAAAAGTAATCGCTGCATAGCAAACCGAAATGCTCTCTGCATTTTCTGTTCATCCTTCTCCTTGCTTTTTTCCTTATTCTTCCAACTTCCGATGCCCTCCATGAGAATCTCCAGAATGCACTCTTCAACCACCCTTTGGGTTTTGGGAATGACGTAGAGCCTTGGCATTCCATAGGATTCAAGAAGTCCACAAGAGCACAACTTTTGTGAATTTCCATCCGTAATACAAGCCTGTCTAAACATCTCTACCAGCATAGGATTCTCATTAGTAATTTCCCTCAATTTCGATCGAATTTCTTCCTCATCACGGTTGCTGAATGGAAAATTAGTAATGAGTGCAGACAGAATTTTCCCCTTGGAGTTGGAACCTTTACTGTTGGTTTTCAAATGGACTAGAGTGGCGAAATTGTGTAGGTTCCTTGCAGCAGGATAGGTTTTTGTCATAACCTTCAGCGCAAGTTTCGGGGTGGTTAATTCTACTTTAGTATCATCCAAAGACTTAGAAATTTCTCCATTGACTCTGACTGCTTCGCTCGCATCACCAATAGCCTCAATATAGCCGTGGACATATTGACTGGAAGCTGCCCCATGATTCATAGGCTTCAACAGATCTTGATAAACGCTAGTAATAATCTCTTGAATCCTGCTGCCTTGAATCTTTTCCACTAGAAAATCACTCAGTCTTTGTTTATAGGGAAACCTTTCACATTCCCTGCTGGAGGCGAGAAGCGAGAGCCAGGTAAAGAACCGATTGCGATACACATGCTCAATTAATCGAGCAAATATGCATTCATTATCACTGTCATTGCCACTGTCACTATTATTGTCCCTAACAGTAGTCCAATGAATCAACGGAGCTAGAAGTAAAAAGATTTCAGCTATATAAGAATCCACTTGCATGAGACTGGAAGAAATTCTGAAATCAGTTAACCACTTTGTTACGGTAGTCTGGCGAGCGTAATTTGGGAATAACTGGGGATGAGGTGGTTGGGCTTCTGTCTGGGATGAAGATAAACTATCACTATCCTCCGCCTTCCCTCCCTTCACCTGCCCTTCCATTCCATCAGTTTCTAAAAGCTTGATGAAATTACCAGGCTGAAGTTGATAAGAATTCAACTTATGTACAATCTTTTCCACCCCAGTCCTACAAGAATCGTAGCTCTTGACTGGAAAATTGACTGACAGGAATTCCACTCCAGCAACTTTCAAACTCCCCTGTTTGAAAAAAAGAAGAATGGACTGAATCAGGTTATCCATACTCATTTTGTTATTCTGGAGTAAATTCTGCTTGAATATCACACTGTCCTCGTCCGTATCCTCGATGTTGTAGGGTAGCTGCGCGTCAATCTCTTCGTAAAAATCAGTCAGGACCTTCCACAGCTGAATGTAGAAACGGTACAAGTTGGAATCAAAATTCGAATCTACTTCGAAGTCTTCCAAGAACTTGTTGATGGCATCTCCAAGTTTTACAAGAGCATCCTGGATAGGATTGGGTAATATTTCCTCCTTTTCTTCACGGCGATTGATTCCAGTTGAATTTTCACTGAGGGGATCCAGATCGCCCATTTCGTCGTCGACTTCTTTGAAAATGTAGGCTTTCATCGTTGGGGGAACAAGGGAAAACACAAGTTTGCTATATTCATCATCAAGATCAAGAGAAGCACCCGGGCGTACCATGAGAGATAGGAGTTCACATGCATTTTGTAATTGCGCTTCTTCCTTTACTCGATTTTCCTCGGTTTCCTTTTCTCCCTCGTTGTCTTCCTTATCTTCGGTCACACTACTTACATCCTGATTTTCATCGTCAGTGTTATCATTGTCACTGCTATGCTGACTGGATTCTTGCGGTTGCTGAAGTTGTTGCTGGTCCTTTTCATTATTCTCAGTGCTAGTACCGCCTATCGTGTTCAAAGCATACTGCACCCAGTTTTCTAGAATGTTGCGCAGATTTGCACCCAAAAGTTGCTCTCCATATGGACGGAAGTAGGTTAAGGCAAGGACATGCAACTTGCCAGTCTCCCAGACGAAAAGATAATTGAATAAAACCTTGAGACTGGAAATTCTACGGAATTCGTCATTCCAGAAAACTGTCCTAAGGCCAGGACGATTTGGGTCTATGATCATGATCTGATGATTCGAGGCTGAGATAATGTAACCACAGTCGGAAGTAAACAACTTGCCAAATGAAGGTCTGAATTCCGCAGGTGCACTCCCACTTCTATTCGGCACAACAATTTCCTTGGGATCGAACAGGACGAGTTCCTTGTGGTACAAGGGATTATCCTCGTGGAGTTCACGTCTTTCTATAAAATTACCTTGCACGCTGTAGCGGAGGAGACCGCTGGGGTTCGAGGCAGTCACGAAGAGGGAGACTGAAGGGGAATCGTCTGTTTTTGCCGTGTCACCGGAAACCACCAGGCATACTCCTATCGCACGCAAGACCGTCTTACGATCGGGTGAGTGGATGCGAGTGAAATCCTCGTTTTGGACGTCACACAGGAAGACTCCTGCCAACGAATTTACAGCTAGGTAGGGAAATACGCAGTCAAGTTGCAAGATGCGACCCTGCACCTGAAGAATCACTCGCGAAGGAGTGGGGTATGGAAATTCGTCAATACTGCGAATCTATAAACAAATACATACATATATATGACTGCCCAATCAACGAAGAGTGCGCCCACGGCTTTTTTTCTATTTTGTCCTTTTAGTAACTTCAAATGTAATCATAAATAAGAGAGATTAATTGTAATAAAAGGTAAATAAATATAATGCATGAATATCAAGCACTTACATCAACTTGTGAAATTATGCCTTTATTATCCCCAATGAATAAGAAATTGCCATTAGGACTCCATCGCATCTCAGTGATTTCATTATTGTGGTGATGGTTGACAAGGTACAACTGCTTCGCTGACAGGGTACCTTGCTGCGAAGAGGCATAATTTCCTTTTGCTTCTAAAAGACGATACAAGGCAACTTTTCCACTGATGGAACAGACCGCAACATCCCTCTCATCGTCGGTGCAACAGATTAGACACACCTTGCCTCCCTTGAAGGGAATGACGAACAAAAATCGTAACGAGTCCCTCGTAAACGCATACACAGTCCCGGATGTACAGCCAACAAATATAAATCTGTTCGTCCCTTCCACGTATGTTATCTATAAAAAAAATTAAAAAATGCATTTGAAATTAAAAAAACGCATGAAAACTTCTTGAAATACTTGTATTGATAGTAAGTAAATTTAGAATTCACTCACGAGTTTGTTTTTTGGAACAGTGCTTTTCAAGTCTAATTTCTCTACTTCAATAGTCTGAATTTTAACAAGCAATGGCACTTGCGTATCACATTTAGGCTGCGAAGACATTTTGCTTATTATATTACTGTCTTGTCTTTCCTTCACTTAAGTAATTTATTATGTTTTAAAAATACAGTATTTTAAATTTATTGCACTGCCTATGCATCACAGATATTCGTATTGCTGTTTACTTTACGATCAACCTCAACTCTATAGTCACGTTCGCGTTAAGCACTAGAAAGCACCAATGTGAGTCTGTTGACCGATACCTAATTATATCCTACCTAAACTATTTTTTTATTCCTTGGAAAATGTCTTCAAAAGTCAAGTCAAAGGCAAAAGAGAAAAGCAATGATATGACTAATTATTATTAATGAATCAAATCTTATTTACAGTTAATGTCTACACCTTGGACAGTCAATCAGTTATCAATCAATAGAAGAGAATCCAATTGAGTAATTGTAATTGAGCATTGTAATGTCATGAGAGGTGAACTTATGGTTAAGAGATCAAGTAATTACATAAGATTAAGATCACAAGACCAATGTTAGGATTATAATGTGATAATGGTGATAAAGATACTAAGACACATGAAATTAAATCAGTCTAAATAATTACATTGCACAATAAATACACACAAGTTCACTGGAACTTGTACATGTGATTTGTATTTCCGCATATATGATATAAGCAATCTAAAATTAAATAATAATTATGTAACTAAATACGCTAGTTTTAATTACTTGCTATTTTAACTTTTGTTCTGCCTATGTAAAAATCTAGGATGTTTAATGTATAAAAATACCCAGCTTCAAATCGATAAAATGGTAATGTTGCATGTTAATTAAAAATTCGAATAATGGTTGCCTTCTCTTCAATTAATTTACTGCACAATTAGTTTCCAAGCGTGGAATGCACAAAAGTTTTAAAAACCAATTAATATTAATCAGCTCACTCACATAGGTGAACATTTAATTACTATAAAAGTAGTTTAGAAACTAGAAATGGTAAAAGTGGTAATGAGTTAATGAGCTCTACTTCCGTAAAAATTGGCATCGTTCGTCAATGGTCAAATGATTTGATAGAATTATAGAATGCGACATCGCTTTATGCGACAAGAGAATAAAGGGGCGGCATACGTACACATGAAATAAACGGCATCCAAATCTCTTTTGAATTATATAATGTGTAAGTCTACACAGCATTTCCACTTGCAGATGATATCCTTCTTGTCTTACACATCTATCCAAAATCCTTGTATTGTATTTCAGAAATCATATTTGCATGGTCAAATCACTTTAAATTATTTAAACATTTTATTGAGATACTGTATGCAGAGAAGTGGTCTATAAGATTTTAAGTTGTGTACCTCAGACGACTTTGTTAGTGTATACGCTTGTATAACGTGTGTAAAAAGGACGTAGAGAGAACTGAATAACTGAAGATTACATAAAAATATCCAATTTCAAAATCAAATCCAAGGCTTTTTTGCGCCTTAAACTTTAAAAGAAATGGCGCGAAGCAGTTTTCCATGATTCATTTCATCTTTTATTAGTCGTTCGTTAATAAGAAGAAGAACAGAACAGTAACAGAACAGTGCAGTAATTTGGCGCCGCCACGATTTTTCGTACAATTCAATTAACCAGCTACCTTAACTTAAAGGAGTTTTTTGACATCGATTCACTATTTAATTATTCCTAGTTTAATTGATTGACAAGGATTAAGGATTGTTATAAAAAATAATATTTTGTGTTGGTCGTATTGTCAGAGTGAGGCTCGTTTGATGACCCTAAAACTTTCCGCTGCTGTGAGTAGAACATTGCATTCATTGTGGCATGTGTCACCCTTAAATTCGGTGGTTAATCGGTTAAAGTTTACTCGTTTCCCGTTTCAACACAGTCTTGGTTTTGGTAATGTAGGCAGTATTCCCCTCAGTACGTGTCAATGGTCATGGTCACGGTCGCAGTCACAGGCACCGTTAGAGTTGACATGTAATAATAATACTCGTTGTCATTTACACCTTCAAGGCCGGTTCCAGTCACGTTCCTTCCACATTCAATTAAACACCAAGGCTTCAGAAGGAAGGTGTAAATATTCAAAGAAGAATAGTTTGAAGATCATCAAGAAGATTAAAACAGATTCAGAGTTAGTCTTGGTAAATTTGAATTCTTCTGATTCTGCTGATACTGATAAAACTGCATGGAGTTTCAGTGGTGATGATAATCTTGACCGTGGTCGTAACGAGAACATTGACATTTATGATAATCAAGGTTTGACTACAGAAAGTGTTGAGCCGTCTCAGTGTGATAATTCTGTGGAACAAGAAACTGTTGATGAGCTAGGTGTTGATGGTAGTATGACAAGAGTGCTAAACGTAGCAGAAAAAAATGATGCTGCCAAGAAAATTTCCGAATTATTGGCTGGCGGGTTCGCGAATATTAACAGAGTAGGTTTTTTGTATTTGTGTTTGACCCATTATTGATTATGTATGTCAATATTTGTTACACATTTTTATTTGATTTGTCTTGTAATGTGTAATACCTTTCGTGTGCGGTTTGAATTTATTGCTGTTTTAGAAAGAAGGACGCTCAGTCTATAACAAAATCTATGAATTCGACTATCAGTTGTGGGGAAGACCATGTAAAATGGCGATGACCTCAGTCTCGGGTCATTTATTGGCCCTTGAGTTTACTACTATAGGTCGACAATGGTCAGCTGTTGATCCTGTAGAATTATTCGATGCTTCTGTGGGGAAACACTGTCCTGAAACCTTCAAAGGCATCAAGGTATTGTTATCGGAAATAGAACCACACAATTTTCTATTATGTTAATGCGTAATTGCAATTGTTTCATTTTTCGTTTGTAGCAAACACTTGAGCAGCAAGCACGCTATGCAAACGTTTTAATTATCTGGACTGATTGTGATCGAGAAGGAGAAAATATTGGTTTTGAAGTAATTAGTGTGTGCAAAGCTATAAATCCTAGACTTGACGTTTATCGTGCGAAATTTTCTGAAATGACACCTACAGCAGTAAGTAGAGCTACAAGCCAATTAGCTCGACCCAATGAAAATATTAGCAATGCTGTTGAAGTGCGAACCGAATTAGATTTACGAATAGGTAATGCAACGAAGCGCTAGTAGCAAAATTATTATCATCCGGCCTAGATTGTCTTATATTTGTTTCGTAAGTCCCAAGCATTGGTATAATATTATAATTTTATGTTTGCATATTTTGTAGGAGCCGCTTTCACAAGGTTTCAAACATTGAGACTCCAGAGAAAATTCGCTTCTCATCTACAGAATAATTTAATAAGTTATGGCCCTTGTCAGTTTCCTACTCTAGGGTTTGTTGTAGAAAGATACAAAGCTATACAGGAATTTGTACCGGAAGATTTCTGGAAGATAGAAGGTATATTATAATATATAGATTGGTAGTATTTGATTCAATCAAACTAAAAATGACCAAAAATCGACTTTAAAGAATTTACTTGACATTTCATTTCTAATTGTATGTGAATGTCTTTTCAGTGAGTCACGTTCAGGATGGATGTTCCGTGGATTTTAAATGGGCAAGAGTTAGGCTATTCAACGAACGAGCGTGTTTATCGATTTTTGAAAAAATATTAGATAGTCCCATTGCGACTGTGACTAAAGTTACTAATAGACCAAAGAGTAAATGGAGACCAGTAGCATTGGACACAGTGGTAATTTGAATTATTCTAGTTCTATTTTTTAATTAAGAATTATGTTTCTAATTTGTATCCATATTCATAATTTTTCATTTATTATGATGCACTTTGTGGAAAACTGAATTTTGCAGGAATTTGAAAAACTTGCATCGCGTAAGCTGAAAATAAATGCAAAGGAAGCGATGAAGATTGCTGAGAAATTATACACATCTGGTATTATAAGCTATCCCCGTACTGAAACCAATATATTTCCCAAAGGGTTAAATCTGGCTCCGTTAATTCAAATGCAAACTAATCATAACCAATGGGGAGGTAATGACGGTTTATTTATTTGTTAACATTTTTATTTAGTGTAATCAATTTAATTTGTTTCCGTAATTACATACTGCCACTCTACTGCTTTTATATTATTATGCACCTAATTATAAAGGCTTCGCTACTCGTTTACTGGAGGAAGGTCCAAATCCTAGAAATGGAAAAAAGTCTGATCAGGCCCATCCTCCGATTCATCCTACTAAATTTACAACAGATTTAAGAGGTATTCAAATTCGAATTCAGATTCTCTTATATTTTATTTAAGTAAGAATTATTTAATCAATAATCCTGTGCATTCATTTACATGGCATGACTCGTTTTATTTTAGGAAACGAAGCAAAAGTATATGAACTAATTGTCCGACACTTCCTAGCGTGTTGTTCCAAGGATGCTCTAGGCCATGAAACCACCGTCGAGATTGAAATAGCCGAGGAGAAATTTATAGGTCATGGCTTGTCAATATTAGAAAGAAATTACCTGGAAGTTTATATTTATGAAAAGTGGGCGGAGAAGGAATTGCCCAGTTTTAGAGAGGGAGAGCGCTTTCAACCCTCAGATATTGAAATGTGTGATAGTCAAACGTCTCCACCGAATTTGTTGACGGAAGCGGATCTGATTGCATTAATGGAAAAGCATGGGATTGGAACTGACGCTACGCATGCGGAACATATTGAGACAATTAAATCACGAGCTTATGTGGGTGTTCAAGATGACGGCAGATTTGTTCCGGGTTATTTGGGAATGGGTTTAGTTGAGGGCTACGATTCCATGGGCTTTGAAATGTCCAAACCCCATTTAAGGGCTGAACTTGAAGCTGATCTTCAAAGGTAAGTATTTTTAATTTTTAACACTGCTAGCTTGTGAAGTTATATTTATTATTTCTTTATTATTCCATTCATCGCATTTGCTTACTTTGATTATTTTATATGGGCTTTTGTTTTTCTATAGAATTTGTGACGGAGTCAAAAGTCCTCAGCAGGTTCTTGAAGAACATATCAACAAGTACAGGACAGTGTTTATTGAAGCTAGGAGACAGGTTGGATTTGCATCTGGTTTTTCATTTTATCTCTTTACAATTATTTTGGAGATACATTTAATTCCCTTGCATGTTTTAATCTTCAGGTGGAAAAGCTTGACGACGCTATAGGAAAATTTCTTCCCCTGATTGCAGCGAATCCACCAGGCCCACCTCCTCCCCCACAAGGCGGTGGTCAGTATAGACCAAGACAGCCTATGCAACCCCAAAATAATCGTTCTCCAAATCAAAACCGGAACCAGCCGCCATATCAACCACGAGGAGGAAATTCCAATTATAATTCCAACTTTGTTGCTAATGGTGCGAGCAGAGGCGCCAGAGGCGGTAGTCGAGGACAGTCTCCAAGAAGAGGTCAAGCTGCCGCTCGTACAGGCCGTGCAACCGGGCAGCCTAGAAGATGTGGTGTCTGTCATCAGCCAGGTACGCTATGATTCTACTTGATTGGCACTATTGGTAGTTGGAAAAAATTCCCTGCCAATATTAGATCTTTGGCATTGTCTAGTCAGTTTTCATTCGAAATTTATTGAACTTTAAATAATTAAATATATTGCTTAGTAACAATTTTCCCAATTTAATGACAGGACACACTCGCAGAAATTGTCCTCAAAGGGCTCAAGATGAAGAGGAGGATGACATGTTTGATTAATTCTGGACACGAAGCAGGAACAAAACGTCTTATCTCTCATATCTGCCTTTGACGACGGGTCTGGTTATTATTATTCTGACGGTGTATTTTCCACAATCCATCCCATCCAGTCTAGATCTTTAACTTATTGTCGTACAAAATGTAATTAAAGATTCTTTAGGATATCTCAACGAATTTTTCGTATGGTTGACATAATATTTTAACTGTTTGATGTAGCCACGTGAATTTGATAATTAGCTAGTAGTCGTTGAGCGTGGTTCAGTTCCTTCTCGATTTCTTGTATTTTTATACACTTTGACGTTACCTGAAATTATCCCAAAGTGACAGCATCAAATCGAATGCCTACATGTAGTATTACAGTCATATTTATCCCTATCGCTGTATCTCCCTTTTACTAATACATTTTTTGACGATTAGTAAATTGTTGTTAGAACTTTGAATTTATAAGATAATCACTATTCGCGTTGTCCACTTTAACAGTAATCCTAATATGAAGCAGTTTTATGAATGTAATTTCTTCGTTTTTCAAAAGGATTCTAAATCTCATGCAGTAAGCACAGATTCGCATAGTCGCAACTAAAAAAGTTCTCTAAGCATAAAATTTTCTGCTATTTCGTCAGTTCGCACTTCATCGGTTTTTGCACGAAGTTGTATGATTGGACACATTTTGTTAAAATAGTTTTGTACTTATTAGATTACTAATTGATACAAAATACGGAAAATAAAACAAGAATAAAACGACTGGGAATATATGTAATAACTACAACTGCAGTGAAAAATTATTTCATAAGCATAATATGATTTCACTTTTGTTGGCGTGTTCGTTTATGTTTATTTTATTAGCTCAATTAGTAGTTTAATTTCTATGCTACTGAGGGTCAACAACTGACTCACCATATCTAATAGGATTTCATTTTTTACCCGAATCATGTTATTCTTCTTGCGTAGCATCTCATTCTCTTTTCTCAGTTGAAGATTTTGCTCGGTAGACTTGCGTGTAAGATCTGAAAAGTTATAATTAAGCTACTCTATACTGTTTGTTTTGTTTTGTTATAAAATGCAGCTGGTAATCGGGTTTTCATACAAAATACAGAATTACAAATTACAAGTAACATTTGTTCCGGATTCACCATTTTCCCATGTTCCGTTTTTGAAGGTAAACTGGGAGTTTCCTAATTTTAGTATGATATTATCGTTGTCCCCACTGCTATGATTGGCGCCGAGATTACCTACACCACTTTCTCTAGAATCTCGAATCTGGGATTTTGAACATTCTCGGCCGAAAACCTTACTGATGTTTGACAAATGATGATAAGTTTCTTGATCATGATCTCGAGCAGCTTTTCTACTCCTCCCGTTTCTAGATTTTGATAAGAATTTCCTGCATTTACTAAATACTGGCATTATTGTACTTGTAATTTTTTAGTGTTGCAAATATTTAATTGTGTATTTTAGTACATGATCCAAATCAAGGATTTACAGAAAGTTATTTAGTTTCTTCTACTTAAGATGAAAGACTAATAATAGTTGTGCTTGCATTAGCTAGCATCTACCCTAAATAATTACAAAATTACAAATAAAACTACTCCTGAACTCCTGATCATTTCGAATCTTAATTTCGGAATTTGCATCACCGCCACCACTTACCACTACACTCTTGTTTTTGGACCCTTTTTTATCCCGCCTGCAAGAAATGTGGTAATATTTTTGTTCTGTGACATATACCATGACAATACCACTTTCCAAATTTTTCATCCCTAAATTTTGCTGGTAAAAATCAATTCAAATCATTTAAAAAAATAATAAATTTTAGAACTTTGCAATTCGACTTCAGGTCGTTCCGGGTTGGGATTCCTGCAATTCCTTGACCTGGTTCTATTTTCTAATATTGAATTATTAGGTATACATAATTATTTTCCCGGTTATATTGCAAAATTGAGAATGAATGCATATTTCCATCAATGATTTTGTAGATGATTTCATGATTTCATAAAGCATAATTCTGGAGAAATGATAATATTGTAGTTACAGAAAATTCGTGGATTTGGTAGTCAGGTCAAGTGATCATATTTGGGAACTAAGGACAATGGAAATGAATGTGAGTGTGGGTATGGAAGATGTTATATACATTTTCTTGGGCTTCATTGGGCTAATTTTCCTGAAATGCGCGTCACTTCATTATACGGTAGCTATTTAAATTTTGCTGACATAATTATTATAATTTATTATCGTGTTTCGTTGCCTATAGGCGGACCTTGCTCCTTAAGCAGAGTACGAATGTTATTGGTATTTGTTGAGCTAATGTGTATGGTTAATTTTCACTCTTCAACGTTGCTTTGTGATAATTTAGTTTCAATTAAACAATTACAATGTGATAATGTTGATGCATCGATTCTTACATTTACAAATTTAATGCTTTGCATTTGTAAGTATAAATTATAATAATGATAACTTACTGCTAAACTTCTCAGTTCAGTCCTCTCCTCTCTTTATTTCATGCCTCCAATAATGCACTGGTTTACTACGATTTAATACAATGTTTAAAAAAGATGTTTTGAGAAAGCTTATTTTGTTATTAAATACAGAGGGGAATAATCGAAGTTTTTTAGTATAGGCGATTAGGAAAATAAAAATTATATGATGTTGATTGAATATGAACTTGACTAGCTAAAATTTTCAAGATGGTTGAGAGGAACGGGAGACACAAAGGATGAGCCGGTTAAGAAATGTCATAATATTTACGAGTACAATTTCCTTGACGAGTATGAAAGCCAAAATGAAGAGGATGTCATTGATACTGACAAGGACAGGACCAACCCATTGTCTCAAGCTACAAAAATTGGCGACGATGACAATACCAGCATTAAAAAATGTAAATGTTCTGGCTTGGGTAAAAAAGAAACAAGACTTGAATCAGCAACTAACAATCTACTGGCAACTATCCGTAATCAAACTAGATTTATTATTACATATTCCACAGTGCTATAATTAAAACCATATTCCGAATATTTTTTGAAAAGTGCATACAGATAGCATGATGCGTCAATTGAAAGGTATTAGCACGCATTTTACGAAAATCGCGACGTTGAGGAACAAGTGTATTAAATCTTATTCATTTTTAAATTTTTTAGAAAATCGACGAGAAAAAACAGCAATCGCTTTAATGAATGTACTTCCTGAAACTTGTACTGGTTCTCGTTCTGGAAATAAAGCCAAGTTTGCGAAAGGCGAGAATATGGAAGAATTTTCCAAATCCGCTTCCACATCTTCCAACAAATATCTTGCGTATCTAGGCCACATTTTAAATGGTTCTCAGAGTCGAGATTCATCAGTAGGTAGTTCAAGATCAAAGGCCTCAAACGATAATGTAAATTTGGAGGAAAAAAAAGTCAGCTAAGAATAGACCGATGCAATTCAATTTTATAATTTCATAAAATATACGTAATAGCGTGGATTAATTTGACACTGTAACAAAGCACATGTGTAAGTCAGTGATATTTTTATAATTATCATTTTGTAGTACAATCAGTCGTAATATTAAATAGTTAGTGAATAACGAAAACCGAAGGAAGTTAAAATCCATTTAAAATGGACTGTTGTAACGTACACAAATATGATAAAATAATAAAAAATAAAACTATTCTTCACGTTGTGTAAAATTTTGATGGCTTAACTTAACTGTTGTTATTGAATGGAAGTTTATGAAATCTTCTTGCAACTTGAAACAACAATCTTCTTGAAATTACATCATTTTCATATCCTAAAACAACTTGATGCTCCTTTTTCTTTGGAGATTACAAAAATTGTACAAATGAATTACATGAATTCACTGATTATTAGCAGGGCCTGTCAAACAGGAAATCCAGAATGAAACAGGAAATGCATTTTTCATTGTAGAAAGCTGTACAACCTCATAGCATGGGTCCTGTAAAACCAAAAACTTGAAAAAAGTCAGGAAAATTCAGGAAAATCAGGAAATTCCAGGTTTCAGGAAATCTCGGATAAATAGGGATTTTCACAAATTGTTTAAATTTTTCATTAACAATTCGCTCAAATATTAAATAATATTTCAAAGCAGAAAACTCGTTTATAGAAACCCGATTTTTAATATTGCTACTGAAATACTGTAAACCTAATACAAAATCCGAAAAAATCAGGAATTCAGCTAAAATCCGATTCAGGTTTAATTAGTTGAAAAGCAGGAAATGGCAGGAAATTTTTCACGAAAAACAGGAAATATCAGGAAATTCAAAGTGGCTAAAAAATCATCAGGATCAGGTACCTAATACCTAATTCAAAAATCATGAAACGTGACAGGTCCTGGTCATAGAGAGATCCTTGGACTAGAATTAGTGCTGTAAGATTGTAGATATTTGTAAGTAGTTTACGATGTTTAGTTTACAATTACTTACAATATTTCGTTGTAAACTTTTTACAAAACGCAATATTATTGTAAAAGTTAAAATAATTGTAAAGGTACTTATTGTAAAACATTGTAAAGTTTTAGAGAGAGAGAGAACAAAATTTATTCAAAATAAATTCACTGACACGAATCCGTGTTTGCCCTTATGGACACAGTATACTAGGTATCATTTTTGTTATATTGGAGTATTGGGATTATAAGTGATT
>JAAXYX010002668.1:0-16645 GCA_036851915.1 Ptenothrix huangshanensis
GTGCTAAAATTATCACTTATTTCAATGCTGCAAACTTTGTGCACTCTGAACATGCACCTGAATATTGCTTACCTACATACATTACATATAAAACCGACTCCAGGAAGCACTGTGCATATACTAATGGGAACGAAAATATGAATGAAATTATCATCTTCGTGTTCAAAATCAATTGAAATTGGTTTTCCCTTTTAGCCTGGTTGTAGGAGAATGACTTGCTAAATGTAGAGTATATGTATATGCATTTAAATTGTGCTCAGCTACATACATATATGAAGTAGTATCACTAGGGATGCCGTGAACGTGAACACCATATTTACATAGAATTTGATCGGTGACAAACATGCAGATGCAACATGTGTTGGTGTGAGTAGAACTTTGGCATCAGGCATCATTCTTTGGTATTAGTTGTCATATTTCCTATATGTATACAGATATGGGGCGTGAATGTGCTAAATAAACGTAAATGCACCGGGGTCTTCAATGTTTTGTTTTGATTGCTCTCAAACAGGTGCAGCATGTCAAAAATCTGTTGATTGCAGTCGAAGCCATATAGACATTGTACAAAATAAAATATCAATAAGGGAACAGGTGTGATTCTGCTCCTAACACAGAGTGCAAAGGAGTGGATAGAGTTTTTGAAAGGAAATAATGGCTTGGGGAAAGATATTTAATTACACGGTATTCACGATAACATTGTAGCGCATTTTCGCGCCATATGATCCACACGTTACAAAACAACGCCAACAGCGCAGCGCCTTGAATCGTGATCGTGAATGAAGGCACCAGTAGTTGTTGTAGTTAGTGATAGCTCCTTTTAATTATTATTTTAATGATATTAATATTTTTATTTCGCTATCCTTACCAGTGGTAACGTCATTATCCGGAACTCAAAACAAACAACTGCAGTGCATTTTTTTTCGATTTTGTTTGAGAGTTCACGGAAGGCCGAGACTTCAATTTTTTTAGAACACTTTTTTAACTGTGTGCCGTAGTTGCCATTTTTTGAATATTATTTTATGCAAATTAAAATATCGCACTGCTTCCCACAAAATTTAATATTTTTCGGTATTCCGGGTTCCGGACTTTTTTAATTTTTGCTCAATTTTTACGCGTTGTACGTTGTTGTTGTATCGCGTTGAATTTTAGTCGTTGTTTGTAACGCATCAGTCACATAACGCAAAATGACGTTACAACATTATCGTTATCGTAATCGTGATATCGTGAATACCGCAAATATGTAGATACCTGCCAGGGCTTATCATATCCTTGAATATATGTAGTTCGCACAAGTGCTTTCAGTTGTTGATTATACAATGCTCATTTTTAATTCACCACTGTCCATTTAGATTTAATAAAGGGAATTCTTTGTGATTACGAGACCAGAGCTCGTGACGCATTCATTAGAATTAGAAGGTACTCGAAGTCGTATTGTTAGGTAGGTAGGCATGCAATCGTTTTCACTTGGAGTAGCGGCACAATTACTGACTGTGTATGTGATTTGGACAGATGGTAAGCCTTTAAAGCTGTGAGCACAAGATATCTGTATTGAAGTCGAACAGGAAGGATTAAGAGACCACGTTAAACTCCAGCATTTTTATGTATTCACATTGATTGTAGATTGAACGTGAAAGCGGTAACAAGCCCGGACAATGAGGCTCAATTCAGGTTGGCATTGGAGTTGGGAGCGTAAAGCTATTTTATTCTAGTCGTCCGATTAGCTCACTGAGCTCCCCATAACTTGATGAGCCAAATGGAATTTCCAGTGAAGTAATGAGACGTGAAATGCTTGCAGGAAAAAATATGCTCCTGCATTCATCATGCATGAGGTACCGAGTGTCTATTATCTACTGCATTCGAGCTACAAAGCTACTGTCAATGTGGCTACTTGAGAGCCCGCATTGATGTACGTTTGAGCGACAAGTCCCTCCTCTGAAATGTCTACATTAGCTTACCTCCCACAGTATCTGTCTATTCTGTCCGCTTCCACATATTTAATGTGAAGTGGTGCACAAGTCATGCCGTCCCAGACTCTCTCTCTCTCTCTCTCTCTCTTTATGCATTCTCCAAACATATTTCATAAGTACTGTCTACTGTCATCCATACACTCACGGTCCCCACAGAGCACAGGTATGTATGTGCACGACCTACCTAGTCTCTTAACTCATGATATTTGATAATGATTAAATTTCATCCGTTTACCTATTTTCATGGGCATATTCATATGTGTAAGTATTACATCAGATTTGATTTCTGCCAGCGTACGAACAAGCACCAGTTTGAGCACGGGTGCTCACTCAAACGATGGTGGAACAAGTAACCCTATGCCTCACGTCAGTTCTCCCGAGCCATGTACCACGTTCCTCATGCGAATGCTAAAGCTATCGGGATCATGCCTCCGCTGAAAGTTTCTAAAAAGGTTATTATTTCCAAAAGTATTATGACTTTTGCCGTGGCCGTTTTACTAGTGGACTAAAGGTTTCTGCCAAACACACCGTATGGACAAGCTTGTTACATTTGGTTTCTCGTTTTTCTTGAGTGGATGTGGATGTGTAATATATGGTGGCTGTAGGTATGTAATGTAGTAGAGGTACAGGTCATATATAGGTACACATAATAATGTGTAACCTGTCTCTATGTTCAGTCTTCCATGTAGGTAAATGATACAGTCACAATGCACGTGCATGAATCCGAAGGAGTACTTACAAATCGCCAGTACATTCCCTGCATACGGACCCATATATATACGTAGATATAATATAGGTAGGTACATATGTACATGTAGTTATATAAATCTTGAAATGGTAACGCTCCGTTACCGTTACCGCCCCGTGCTCAGCGGAGCACAGGGCATTATATTTTGAGCTTGGAGTATAGTCTAGCCTAGTCTAGGCTAGTTTGGAGAAGGAAGGAGTAAGTATGTAGCTACTGTCGATCTTATAGAGTGTGTTCAGTCTGCGTGTGTGATTGTATTTCATATTATATTATGGGTAGAGAAAGGGCAAGTCTTTTCGACTGGAACAATAAATTCAAATCGCGTTGAAATATCATTTCATTCTCATCATGCCTCTCGGATTGAACTCATCCATTTAGGAAGGGAGTTTACTAGACAAACCAGACGTAGAGCAGAAACTCGCGGAAAACTGACAGACTACGTACCTACATATGTGGGGGATGGAGGGGGATAGCTTTTAATACACTCACTCAAAAGGGATTTTTTTTCTGTGCTGGCAAAATATGGTTTTCATGTAATAACTTTTATTCTGTAAACGATGATACGGTGGAGTGCAGTGAAGGGAAGGCAAAGTTACGCGGGCTATCTCTTCAATATTCCACTAGCCAAGAAAATGTGAAGGAATTGAAGCAATAATTATTAGTTGGAATAAAATTATTACTGTTTACTCTTGAATGGATTTGTTTGAACACTTCAGGTTTAATGGTGTATACTGTTGTATGGGAGGCAATAATGGTAAATGGAATGGTTTTATTTCATTCCATTATTTAACAATGAATAATAAAAAGTTTATTCTTGCGTTCCGTTTGCGAGTTTGGGACTGTACAGAGTGCGGTGGTGAGGAATGAGGATTTCCTTTCCTTCCATGTGTGTAGGTTGGTTGGTGTTACCTAATTGAATTCCAGTTCGACACGGTCTCATCTAGTCTCTTCTAATTCAGACTGCTCTTTGGCTTGATTAAGTTACAAGTTTTACGTTTCGTCACAGTCAATATGTTTACCAGTAGAGTGAATGATAGTGAAGGTGTACCGTGATATGGCGAGGTTTTAAAAACTCAAGTGCTTGAACGAACCACAACCACCATTCATTCCTCCGGACTCTCTGTATATTTGTTTGACAGTGTTAGAAAGCAGCTATAGAGCTGAGCTGTATTGAGAAAAAAAACAATCAGTTCGCAGAACCCATCAGCTTAAGTTTCTCGACACTGGTTTCCTTCACCAGGATAACATCTGTTATTTCCTTCACGTTCATTTCAGCTCCTACGACTGAGAGAGTAAATTACTGAAAATCTTTGGCAATATGCGTAAATTAAGTTCCTCGAACGAGCGTGCAGTGCGGAAACACAATGTTATTAAGCTCTGCACACAATTATCCACTTCAACTTGTGAAACGTGTCAAAATCAGAACAGTGCTCTATTTTGGTTTCGAAATGTGGAATCCATAAAAGTGTAGTCTGTCTGTCTGGAGGACAGGAACGGTCATAATTCAGTTCAACTTTTGTTTTATTTTCTTTCCTTTTACTTCTTTATAGATTCCCAGTCGTCCTTTACACACGTGTCCTACAATTAATTGTCTTGAAGGCGTAAAGCCAAAGTTTCCCTTTCCTTTTCTGTCAGGTGGAACCAATAGATTCTGTGTCTACTCATGAATTATTTATTGCTTTTTATCTGTGATCACAATGGTCAGAGAACACTGAGAGATACATTTAGTCTGTTAACATCTCAATTGGACAACAGGAGTAAGAGGACGCATTTCCCCTGGTTGTCTTCTCCTGTCAAAATCCAAGTCCGAGTCCAAACTTGGATAGGTAGTGAAAGGGAAGTGACTCAAGGTTATCTGCTCTACGTAAGTCAAATTCTTTCGTACCTTTACACACTCTACTTCATTTCACTATTTAGTTGTTTCCCAAATTCAAATATCCAACTGAGGCATTTGGACAACGCATGCATTTGCTTTCTTTATTTCGGAAACGTCATCGAGCGGATTTAGAAAAAATTAAATGCAGCTGCATGTAAGCACTTTGTGTGCTCAATTATACTAAGCGACTCCAGACTGCAGCGAGCAAATAACGATAACGTACAGTGTATATGTATAAGTACGTAGCGTCTAAATATTCATTGGTTGCAGTGGAGCAACAAAACCTACAGTATCAGTTTCAGTGTCAACGTCAGCACAATAAGGAAGAAGTCAATTTTTTGGTTTTATTTATGAAAAAATCCCTACCGCCTACCTAAATATGTACATGGATTTTCTACCCTTTTCCTACCGCTTCCTAATCCAAACTTTACATAACTAGCATTCATGAGTGTTTACAATTTGGAATAAATGAATTTAATTTTGAATGTTGATGAAGCGGAAAGCGGCAGGGAATGTATATCACGACGGCTGATCGGAATTCGTGCAAGTTGTTGCAACATTCAATGATGCATTTCTAGAATTCACTTGAATACATGTATATTTATATGTACATAGGCACACAGTTGGAGTTGGAACTTGGAACATCTACGAATTTTAAAATTCATTTCGGTTCCTTTCCTCCTCAACCTGCAGCCAATATAATCTTTATACACAGACATATATTATGCCTTGCCAGAGTTTTGCACAGTCACTAATTTATTTCAGAGAGAGTTCTGTATGGCTTATTCCATGTAAAACGAGTATCAGCATCAGCATCAGCTGTGCGATACCGTGATGACTTAAGTCCCACTGAAAAATACACATGATCTGGTAGCATAAAATTCAAAGTAGGTTTGCACATATCACTGTAAATATTGTACTGTACTCTAATCGTAAATGTTGGGCTGCAAGTTGAAAAATGTATGGTATCTTCTGTTTCAATTCCTATACGTACCAACACCAACCTATTGCCAGAATAGCTAATACTAATATGTACATAAGATAAGGAGTAAAGAGTTGTTCACTGTGTCTATGTATTCATCTACGTTCGAGGCAAAGGACTGTGGTTCTGTGCAAACTCAAACTCATCGAGTTCCTGTGCCCGGGAATTAAGAAAACTCATGTTTGTTCTTACTATGTACATCTTACTACAAGAGGCCAACTATTTAAACAACAAGCAAAAATTGTTTACTTGGCAAATGGAATTTATTCGTAGCAATTAAAAAACATTCTTTTACAAATAACTGGCATTCCTTGTCCTTCATTGCATAGTAATATTGTAAAGGACCTTTAGTGTAGTAACTACCAACCTTGTTTATTAATAAGAACAAAAATAAGATTAACTTATGTCAATGAAATATCTTTTACTCCTGGATCCCTTGAAATACAAATACCAAACAGTAAGTTCTTATATGCAGAGAGAGGTAGGCTTGGTGGCTTGGCTGGAAGGTAATAACATTAGTGAGGAGCTTACAATGGACAGTTCTTATTTCAAATGTCAACAACTGTCAGCTGTAACTTTGTCCCCAGTGTAAATGGACATTTCATGTGTATAATTACTATCAACCTGAAATCAGTAATTGTACTCAGGCTGCAAGAAGGTGCATTCAAGTCACCCAGTGCCACGTGTCTCACTTATTTTGTAGGAAATTGAAAGTCTTATAGATTATATATACGAAGGTCTGTACATTTTTAGATTTG
Source organism: Ptenothrix huangshanensis (assembly GCA_036851915.1). Lineage (NCBI taxonomy): Eukaryota > Metazoa > Arthropoda > Collembola > Symphypleona > Dicyrtomidae > Ptenothrix > Ptenothrix huangshanensis. Next base: position 6,332 of record JAAXYX010002668.1, read on the forward strand.
TACTGGTTCTAGTTTGGTCCTTGTACTTGTAGTGTTAAAATACTGGTTCCGTTAAAATACAAAGAATGATCCAGACATTTAACGAAATTGCCGATCACATTATCACTTATCGGGCTGCCATCAAGGCTGACGTACTTAAGCGTATTGACTTACACCTACGTCATAAATTGTAATATTCCTAATGGTAATACCTACCTTGGCAGAGCAATATGGGAACTAATTCCATGCTTCAATGGTTCCTGCTTTCCTCCTCAAGGTACTTATATACCTACATACTTGAGAGACTAGGAGACTAACGTGAGGCTATCATGAGCATCGAAATACATATGCACGTAGGTACATAAGGGTTAGGTACCCACATACATACATGGGCATTGCCATANATGGTAATACCTACCTTGGCAGAGCAATATGGGAACTAATTCCATGCTTCAATGGTTCCTGCTTTCCTCCTCAAGGTACTTATATACCTACATACTTGAGAGACTTGGAGACTAGCGTGAGGCTATCATGAGCATCGAAATACTGATATGCACGTAGGTACATAAGGGTTAGGTACCCACATACATACATGGGCATTGGCATAGCTCAGGTAATCTTAGGAGTAAGTTATTATCCTGCCTGGCATTTCATTGTCTGTGGCTCAATTCACCTACTGTGTTGAATGTGGTTTGAAATTAGTTTGATTATTTCTACCAAAAGATCAAATGGAAACGTAATCGGATTTGTGAATTTCAAAAACATTCCACATTTTCAGGACATTTACATACTCAAATGCACAAAAAAAATTACTTTCGTGTTCTGCTCCTAGTCCTGCTTCTGGTCCTGGTTCCCGACCCAGACTAAAAGTCCTAGTCTTGATACTGGTATTGGAAATCTATTTGTGTACTCTTATTACTGGCATTCTCCGTTATGCTCTTTCCTTGAAAAAGCAATTGTTTGGGGTACCTACTTTTGATCATATTCAATTTCAATTCCTTAAAGAGTCTAAAGTGGTTTAGGTGAATAATATATTATTTATATGTACCTACTATATCTAGATAGATATACTGTGAGGGAAAGCAAAGTGCTCTACAAAAGTATGATATGTGGAACTTTTATAAGTAAATTCAGCCAAGCGTTTGCACCAAAATTCGAGTTGCTTTGCGGTACCTGTCCCATTTTATTTTTGTCATTATTATTTTATTATTGATAATTAACAAAGGGAAGAATAGCTTCGCAGGTTGACTGGTATTACCTCCTGTATTTCTTTTCTTCTTTTTTTAGCCTCCATTTATTTCTCCGCCCAGAGCTGCGTATAGAATTAACGTGTTCTATTCATTGCACAATAACATCTTATTGACGACGACAGCCTGCAAGCCTTTTTTCACAAATCCCATTCTATTCCTTATTTATTATTGCTTATGAACTACTCACTACTCCTTACATTACCAGTAGTCTATACATTATTTATATAAATGATATATAATAAACTAATGTACCTTGAAGCGCTAATATATTCGTCAAAGATTCTCCTAAATAGTAGGATAAATTCTCTCCTTACGAGGGCCAGGTCATAAATTAGGGTTTTCCCTAATTCGCCTTTTATATTTTTCGAGAAGAGTGTACAAAAATTTAAGTGGCTTAAAAACATGATTCGAATGGACATTTTTGCTCGATCACCAGGTTTTTTGAAATCTCATCTTGTGGTTTCATACTAGGCTGAAACCTGAAATGTTTATTGCTGCGGCCAGAAGCGTCGGCAGATATTTTTTCGTGTAGGCCTGCAGAAAAAATTGGATCGTATCTAGTGTAACTTTTAAAAAACGGCAGCTGTTTTTGTATACATTTTAAAAACTGCATTTGTTTTTGTGTTTTAAAAAAACGGCAGCTATTTTTGTGTAAATTTTGAAAACTGCAGCTGTTTTTGTATACATTTTAAAAACTCTGCAATTGTTTTTGTGTAAATTTAAAAAAACGACAGCTGTTTTTGTAAAAATTTAAAAAAACGGCAGCTGTTTTTGCATAAATTTAAAAAAACGGCAGCTATGTTTGTGTAAATTTTAAAAACTGCACCTGTTTTCTGTAAATTTAAAAAAGCAGCACCTGTGTTTGGTTTGGGGAGAATACACTTGGACCATTCCCTCGTCAGCCCAATGCATATATGTATTTCCTCAGAGACATAATTTGTGTCCTTTCGCTTTCCTATAACTATAGCGTCATCTAGTGTATTGAGTTCTGTGAGTCAATAGAAGATATCAGCAGTGCAAATGTATTGTGTCTGCCAGGACTATTTTAGTTTTGGAAGATATGACAACAAAATTCTGTCTGTCCTTTATGTTTTCCCACGGCCGGTAAAGGGAGACACGATGATATGATGGTATCAATAGTTCCCTTTTATCTCAGAATTAGTATTATCAGGTAGATAAGCACGCCACGTATATTTTTTTATCCTTTTTTGATCACACTATGGCAGCCCTTTGCCCGGAAAGTCTCAGTCACCATTTGGTCCACATTTGCGTCAGCATCAAATCATAAGTAGAATCGAAATTGTTTTATTGTAAAGTTTAAAATATGTGAAACCAGGATTTTCTGCTCCATTTATTTATTTATTTATGATTTGTGAATATTAAAAGCGGCTGTTGCTTCCAGTGATAGTTGTCCTTCTTCACTGTCTCCACTTCTGCATCACAAAATTCACTTTGGTGCAAGTTTTTTCCCCTTGAAAATTGGAACAAGCGTGAAGAGACGGAGTAGCAGTGGGTTTTTTTCTCTTACCAGACATTTTTAACCGCTTGACAAGTTATTGAAGGAAAGATAATCCGCTGCTACTGTTAGTGCTCCTGTGACTATAGTGAATGTAGGTACATATTTAGAAGTTGGATAAAAGTAAGTCTGAATTTTNCTGCATCACAAAATTCACTTTGGTGCAAGTTTTTTCCCCTTGAAAATTGGAACAAGCGTGAAGAGACGGAGTAGCAGTGGGTTTTTTTCTCTTACCAGACGTTTTTAACCGCTTGACAAGTTATTGAAGGAAAGATAATCCGCTGCTACTGTTAGTGCTCCTGTGACTATAGTGAATGTAGGTACATATTTAGAAGTTGGATAAAAGTAAGTCTGAATTTTTCTCTTTCCTTTGTTAGTTGAAAGGAGCAGCATCGCATCGTGGAGAAAAGGATCATTTAACGATGTGCTATGCCTCAAGTCTAGAGTGAAGTTAAATTTCACCTAGGCTCCTTTTATCTCCTCAAAGGTCTCTCACAGCTAGAGTCGGAGCCACAATCCCAGTCACAGTCACAGTCTTCCTAGAGCCAGTATCACCCTTTACAATGGTATCATTACCGCAATGAATTATATCCGATTTCCTTTCTTTCCTCGTCCCCAAAACAAAAATGTGGGTTGTTAAGAGCGACGACAAGATGGAATTATTGTGTCGTAGCATTCTCAGCTTTATTTCCTCTCAGTCAATTGAATTGTCACTAAGTTGTTAATGCGAATGTGAATGTAGCGTCTCTGGTCTCTCGAGTGCAGCATTGCAGGTGACTAGCGGGTTATTATGGAAGTACATATGACAATCTCATGCAGTGCAGGATGTACTGCGTATAAAGAAATGACTACATGGACATTAACTTTGAGTATGTCATTTAACAATGGAGTGGAGGAAGGCCAAGGAGATTTTATGTTTGCTCTATATACTGAATTTGCTCCGTACGTAAATAGCTAAGTGGGGATGTTATAGAATTTCAGCAGTCGCCCAAATACGTATCAGTAAATGGCACGGTGTTTATGCACAACTACTTTCCAGCATTTATACATCATTCTGTCTCTTCTCTTTCTTCGGACTCGTGTGAGTGGCCGTGGTGACTGGAGCCCTCCTTGCTGTCCTCGTCATCCTCGACTTGCTCTTTGAGATGCTCAGCACATAATTTCCGCCTGGAGTGTGTGTGTGTGGAAGTACCTATGCTGTGTGAGGAGGACGTTCCCCGCTTCCTTCAACTCGCTTATCCCCATCAACGCTTTAACTAGCAAGTTTTGAGGAGTCGAGAGACTTTTAGAGTTGCCGCATAAATAATACACTTTCATACAGTTACCCAGGGCAGGGCAGGACCACAGTGCAGGGTAGTGGATGAATGAGCGAAAAACTTTTCCGCACTCATTGTCGATTCCGCTTACTAACAAATCCACGCTGTCTTCCTCAATCCTTTGTTTTGTATGTAAGTTGGAGTTTGGATTTGGACGACAACTTGTATCTGTATTCCCATTTCCCATCCTAAGGATAGATTCACAGGCCGATTTGCATTCTACATTTAGATTTATATGCGTTGGTTTTCCAGTTCTAGATCCTCAATATTCCTTCCCACATACTATTTGTAGCGCTCAATTAGCGAGGGAATGTGTATTAATAGGATTGGAGAGGGCAGGGACTAGTTGCGTTGCAAGGACTCGTCTTCTTCCTCCCTCTTTTCCTTTCCATGCCCTTCTCTCTACCAAACCAACATTAAATTTGTGTACTTAGTACTTACCTACCTACGTACTCATACGTAGAGAGATAGCATGCACGTAGTTTCCTATGCATGTAAGCACATCCGATTCCTGAATTGCATCAAAGAACTACCTCAGCCCTCTGGCCCTCATCCTTTTGTTCCTGTCAAGTGTGTATCGGAAGGCTGGAAGCATGTGCGTTACTTCCCTCGTAATACCCTTGTAGGTACCTTCCCATCATCCCATGTACTTTGGTCTACATAACTACATACTTTATATTCAGTGTTGAGTCAGTGCACACAGTGGCAGTACTAATTGTGCAACTTTTCCTGTAGGTGAAACTTTAGCATCGACTTGCATTTTTAAATCTGACATATTCCACTTGCTACCTTTTATGAACGTCATTAAAGATAAAACATGCACTTGGAGGGTTCCCTTTTTAGGAACTTGGGAGCAAAAATATTCATGAAGAACTCAAGTTGCAAATGTGACATAGGTAGGTATTTTAACAACTTGTGATTACAACTTCTCTCGCATCTGTAGATTCCCAACTCCACTTTCATATGCATGTAGATAGGTAGGTACATACTAATAGGACGGGAGTTAAAGTACCTACAGATAGAGAGTAGCGACGACTCTACATTGGGATTGGGATACGAAACGAGGACGGACGTGAATGTGAGGCTTGGAGAGACATGACTAATATTGGGAACGTTATTAGAGGAAATCGGTGCGATGTTCCTAGTTCCTACATATACTATACATACATACCATACGCACACATTACCTACATACATACACTCACATGAAATTCAGAAATCGAGCGCTTTGAATGCTATTCTTATTATTATTATTATTATAATGGCTCTTCCTAATGCTCAGATTTACTCGTTTTTGTATTGTAGTCCATTTCGGAATAGATACCTGAATCTATGTAGGCACGCAATCTCGTTCTCGTGTACGAAGCTAATGTATCGCAGTGACAATATTGCTTTTCTTAACTACAACTGGGAACATGGACACATCATTTGTCACTAAATGCGGATCCTAATGCCAAAGTCTTTCTTGTTTGAGAGTGCATCCAGGTGACATTGGACTTGGTATATGTACAGTCACTTCCCAACTTGCAACCAGCAGCTAGAAAATATCCAACTGTAAACTCGCGTGTGCATCGTGAATCGTGACGAGGTAGACCATAGACAGTAGACCGTAGACTGTCGTTGGTGATAACGCTTAATTAACGACATAGTCGTCATCGTCATCGTCATCGTCATTCTCAACTACTTGCATGTCTATGTAATTACACGTTAGGATAGAAATAGAATCGAAGCCTGTCACATGTTACATGGGTGTCTGCCCTCACAGATTTAAGTTGCAAGCTTGTTTGTTTCCCTTCCAAGGTATGGATGCAAATCTAATGTTACCGTGTCAAGCATTTGACAGACAGTGCACACATACTCTTTCGAATAATAGACAGATGGTCACGGATATTAATTTCCCGACTGTCAATACATACATTGAATGCATGGTTTATATCATCACATGTATGTAGGTAGGTATTATGTATAGTACCCATGTCCTCCATGTCTATAAATCCTGAACAAGGATAAATGCATCCAGCTTTTTATCATTGGATTAGAGTTATCACGAATTAAATGCAAATTGGTGTAATTTACACTTTCTCCTATTCCACACCGCTCCACTGTAAATGTTTTATTTTCGTCCTCATTTAATAAGCTCGAACGATTGTTGGGAATTTCCAGGCTTACTTTCATAATCCCCGTATGAGCCTGTCCAGACCGATTTCTGTTTCGACTTCGTAGTAATTATGTAGGTAAATATTAATTACTAGCCACGTCGGTTAACCAAGTCATAAATGTTTGTTTACATTATCATAAACCTGTATGGTGTATTAGTAGGTAAAGTAAAATATAAACACTTATGGAATGCCTCAATGAGTTTTGGAATTCAGGGAGTTGTAAAAATCAGCGGTGATTATCAAAAGCATTTTATATACTCATTTATCAGTTGTTAATTGTTATGGCTTTGAAGCATTAAATGTGTTTGGAAGCGCGACTATGTAGGGTATATTTGGGTATATTATAATTATGTATTTGTACCTGTGAATATGTAGTTGGTAGATTAATACCTATACATAAGGAAGGGGTGCAAAGACAATTGTTTGAAGTGCTGACATTTTATTTGTGGAATTTCTTTCTATTCACCGACAGGTACCTCAGACTCATTCGCGCCATGGCAGTTTCTCCTCTTTACAAATCCCTCGTGGTGGTCATCCTCATCGGAATTTCTTTCTGTACCTTCACCTTCCTTTCCGTCAATCATCCGCAACAAGTAAGTTATGCGTTATTAGTACTAATATGAGCAACGATTCGATTTCATACGTGTTAAGATAAATTCATCGTCGTAAATGTTATTTTATTTATGTAGGTCCATGTAAATAGACGACAAATAAAATGTTTTTGAATGCACCGGTACTATGTATGTAGGTATATATGTAGGTATATTTAGGAGTTGTAAAAGGATCTTCGTTGCAAGCACGGTTTCATAAAACGTAGGATGTAGAATGTATCTATTTAGGTAGATAAGTAGATTATAATTGTGACAGCTACAATTCAGTTGCAGAGCTTAAATACTGCATGAGCGAGAGTAGATTCATAAATTGAATGCAGTTGTACAGATAACCATATTTTCTTTGGTGTGGTGTGGGGTGTGGCGTGGAGAAATTTGATTTTGGAGTTGCAACTGCAACTGTGTCAGATTTGGCAAAATGTTTTGCTATGATAAACGGATCTGTACTTACATAACACACATGACATCTACCATACTTTCTTTGTAGACTTGCACAATTACAGTGACTACCGGGTTGGAATAACTTGCAGGGTTTTCTTACTCAAAGTTTAGTATGAATGTCGTTTGCCAATTACTTTTCACTTAAACGAGTAGGTGTAGGTAGGTACTTTACTTTTACTTTGCATGAGTCGATTCGGAGTTGGAACTGGATTTGGATTTGGATTTGGTTTTGGATAACTGCGTCACATTGACAATATGAAGAAGACAAAAGAGGTCCAGTTTGTTGCAGGATTACAATTAAACGGTTTACTTTTCTCCGACAGGGATGTTGGAAAGTATGTAGGTATGTTCGTTTGAGTTGTTGTTCCAACTTCTAAATAGTATTACCATTGCCATTGTCATTGTCATTGTGGATACCCGTGCCAATGCGAATTCCAATGGAGGTACTGTAGAAGTAGGAGTAGGTATATGTAGGTGCATAGCTGTGAATCTGTGGGAGTTTATAGAGGAACAGTCTGTGCGTTGCTCTAGATTCGGAAGCAGGAACGGAGGAAGGAGCAAAGTTTCCCGAAGAAAATGTTATAAAGTTTTCAAGGTGTCAGTTTGCACAGGAGAGATGTGAAACTTGATTTAGGAATAGGAATAGCGTTTGCCGTAGCAGTGGGAGCAGAGATACTTTTATTCATCTGATAGTGAGCTTTTACTTGTACTTTCGCCACATGAAAGGGATGCATACCTCCACGCCAGGAACGCCAGCCCCCACCCCTGCATTTGTATTATAGGCTTATTGTCATCCTCTTTATCAATTCTCTGGGTTCGGTTTTTGCTTAAGAAAGAAACTTAACGACTCTAAGCTGAGGCTGAGTAGGTATGTATAGTGTATAGGTACGCGGTGTTGTGTTGTTGTGCCCAACGAACGAACGCCATGCCAGGGCCAGGGTTTATTGCCCAAACCGAACCGAACCATTCAATGTTCCTACGAGGACAGACGAACAACAAGAGTAAGAGCTATAAGTCTTTCGATTTCCTCATTTCGTTGACAATACATTTTCGGGAAAGCGCCTTTTTCCCTCTTGTTCATTTCGACTTGAGCTCATGCATACTTGTAGCGCATACTAAACGCGACGGAAGAGCAACTTTACTCTTTTCTAAAAGGCTGTGAGGTTGTGAAAGCAATATGTTTTAAAAGTTTACGCGTGTCAGCCTGAATATGTAGCCAGGATTCATTTTTTCTTAAGCTACTTTCCAATTTTAATCCAGACACCGAGAGCTCCTTCCTGGCCTCACGGTGCCCTCACTTATAGGCACTTAGCTCCTCAAAGTAATTTTCAATGATGGGGGCACGCGTACGTATGTATGATCCAGTATACAAATAAATACGAGAGATTTCATACATGATCACCAAATAGTTTTCCCTTAGTTTTTCAACCCATCAGCATCGATCTGTCGAGATCCAAATCCAAACTCAACCAAATGGCTACATACATAGTATTACATAGGTACTTGTGTTATTTTAGCTCCTTGTGGTTTTTTCTACATCTGTGTAGGTATGTACATACTTACGTATGTGTGTGTGTGTGCATTAGTAACATGACTCTTTTCCTGGAAAGCATGGATTATAGACTAGGAAATTAGGAATTGGGTTTACTACTAGACTACGACAAGGAAATTGTATTCTTTTTTTTAGTTTTCATGTTGCTCGTATAATCTCGTCCAATTTTGATCTCATTTTTCAGAGTTTTTTTGCGAGAGATTAGCTTATTCAAAATGGACTCGTAGCTTGTTTTATGGGCAAGGAAATGGAATGGAATGGAATGGAGGAAAGGAAGGAGTGACATAGAAATAAAAAAGAATGGATTGAAAGGAACAAAATAGGCCATCGATAGAAGTATATTGGAAAAAATAAATAAATCATCAAGTTATGCAAATTGACGAAATGCAATGGGTACACTCATGCATACGTTGTTCTGGTTGTGTTGACGCAGGTAACGTACAATGCTGGCGGGTCTGGGAATGATGAGCTTGGAGTTCTGAGCGGACGAACGTTCTCCATAAGAGTTGATGATATTATTGTGAGCAATATCTCGGAGAGGATTCTCGAGAACATCAAGAGTGACAATTTCCTGTGTTCTACTCTGCGTAAGTAAAACCTACGAAAGTAGATTTAGATTCGATTATTTTATTCGTTCCTTGACTGTGTTTGTCTTCCGTCCTACCTCTTTACCTACCTACTCTTTTTTTACGGCTTGGAGCGTGAAAGTCTTGGAAAATTCAGTGTAAATCGGCGACAGTCTTAGGATTACATTTTTTAAATCTTCTTTTTTTGTGTTCCCATAAAATTTTGTTTAATCTGCCATTATAGAATTACATATATTGCATTGCATCATTCGTCAGTAGAAAATAGTATCCATACATAAACTACATCTACACATACATAGCATAGCGTGCCTGCCAGGGTAGCAGGAGCTGTCTACACTGTACAAACTAAACAATCTTAAAACAAAAAATCCATCTAAAACTTTAAACATCTACTAGGAGTTAGTACAGTTAAAAAAATAAACACAGCTTGCATCTGAAGTGTGTCACGTGTTGAAAACCGCATCTTGTACTGTGAAAGTTTTTAATTCAACAGTTTAAAAAAAATTTGTTTTGATAATTTTGAAACGTTTCAAAATTTCAAAAAATTTTAAGCGGTTTAAAATTTCCTGTTCGACAATTTTTAAGCCATTAAAAATTTCCGACTCAGCAATTTTTAGCGATTTAAATTTTCCGATTCAACAACTTTGAATCATTCTTAAATTTCTAATTTTGACAATTTTTAGAATTTTCGAAATTTCCTATTTTGAAAACTTTTAAGCATGTTAAAATTTCCGATTCTACAATTTTGAAGCGTTTCAAAATCTCCTATTTTAACAATTTTGAAACATATTAAGTGCATAAAATGTATTTAAGCGTATCTTGAACTTCAAGATTTGCTTTATATGCACTTTCGATGAGCTTGAGATGCATCCTACGTGCAGTCAAAATTATACTAAATACCTG